>WNWK01012821.1:0-57922 GCA_009830355.1 Cherax destructor
GCCATAGCATAGGAGAAGCCTTCCGCCTTTTGAGACAACGGATTTCCCGCTCTTCAGGTAAACCTGAAACGGCGAGAATATGAAGGATGTCCTAGACAGTTAAGGCAAGAGGGAGGTAGAGTACAAGAAGAACGGGCATGGTCCAGCACCACAGACGGGGCATTCGGTGGACCTAAATTTTTTGCTGGATGCCCAAACGCCAGAGTTTCTCACCTGCGTGTGGGGGTCCCCTTTTCAACTTGAAAATTGACCTGCAATGTAGCCAAGGTGGCAGTTCTCGGCAGTCAAACGTTAAACGAGCTATTTGAAGGATAACGTTTGCTTTTGGGCTAGGACAAAAGTGTCAATTTTAAGGATAGGAGTTTTTGGAGCCGCTGCTCAAAAAATGTCATCACCACATGTCTGGAAATTCCGTTGACAATGGGGGGGGAAAAATGACAGAACCCCAAGAATTGAGGGAATGGTGTTTGTCAATGTAACGGGGTGTAAAAATGGTGGGGAAGAAGAGAAAGACAGAGTTTGGCCCAGATTCGGGACCGTGATGATGGGGGCCCCAAGGCGTGAAAGGGTTTTTTTGCCCAACATGGCGTAGAGACCCTTTACCAATACTATGGTCTGAAAGATAGGTATTAGGAGAATTTGGGACGAAGAGTAAAAACTTTGTCCATTGAGTAGTTTGAAACAGAGATTTTAAAGGGGGAGTGAGGACGGCTGGTGTTTTGCGATAAACGAAAAGGGGGGTCAACCCATGTGTGGGTCTTGTTTTTTTTTGTGTGGGACCGGGGGTGGTCCGATGGGAGAGGGGCGGCGTTCAAAATTGCCGCACCGCGAGGAGAACCCGGGAATCAAGGTGAGAAGAGCGAAGGTCGACGACAAAAGGGCCAGCAACCCGGCCTGAAGCAGGTGACAACCAGCACCAGCAAGAGGTACAGGGGCATGAGAGGTGCCCAAAGAGTCATCTGTTAACGGGCAGGGTCAGTACTGGGTGCGGTATCGGGAAAGGGGGCCCGGGGAGTGGGTTCATGGATTGGGCACCCATGGTTAGGTTACTTCTTTCTTTTTATTTTTAAGAAAAAAAAAAGAAAGAAAAAAAAATAAAAAAAAAGAAAAAAAAAGGGGGAACGTGGAGGAATAGGTCCTAGGAGGAATGAAAGGACGAAACCCCCTCCGTGCCCAAGAGGACCTAAACCCCGAAGTAGTGCAGATGCTGCATGGAACCCGTGCCATACCCTACCCTTCACGCCAGTAAACCAGCAATCCGGATAGAACCCCCCATCCACCGACCCATCTCGGCGGAAAAAGAGAGGGCGGCCGGATATCCCCAAAGCATACCGCCGCCACCACCCCGGAACAAAAGGTGGCCCCCGAGATACACCCGTCGCCCGAAAGATCCCAAAGCCGCCCCGGGTGACCGGAGGGGGATGGGGACATCCCAGGCGATCCAGACCACGGCAAACTACACCCCAGACCTCAACAGAATGGGATCCCGATCCCCTTTCCCCCCTACCTGGGAACTAGAATGCCTGAGGAGAGAAGCTCCCAGGGTAAAACTGGGAAGGAAATAAGGGGGGGATGAGGAGGAGGGGGAGGAAAGGGAAAAAGGGAGGAGGGGGGAGAGGGGAAAAAAGGGAGGGGGTTTGGGGGGGAAAAGGTTCGGTCTGAGGAAGAAGCCCAAAAAGGTCCACCTCAGACCGAACCCTTTTAACGAAAAGGACCCCCCTTAAAGAGGTGTGTTAATGGGAGTTTTTAATTTTATACAAATTGATTGGAACAATGTGACAGGAAATCTTGAGTCTAGTGACTTTCTTTATGGTTCAGGATTTTTTTTTTAAAACAGTTTTGACAGAACAACTAGAGGTAGCAACCGTTTCACTTGGTTTTGCCAACAAAAAATCACAATTAATAGTCTTGAGGTTAATGATGAGTTTGGGGGAAAATGATCTCAAATCCTTAGTTTCAATATATCATGGAATTACCCAGATAACTGCAATCAAGTCTCTGTTCCAGAGTTTCACTTGGCCGACTTTGGGGCTGAGAAATTCCGGGAGGGCTAAATTGGGGGTGACCTGACAGGGGCAGGTAGGTGGTGTTGTTGCTAATACAGTAGGGGCGTCATTTAGCACGATAGATACGTTCCCGAAAAAATCGTGTTAGATAATTTCTTTAAATGATTAACAGAACTTATGGGAAAATAGGGGTTTCGTGGTTTTAGAGTCCCCAAAAAACCAAACAAGTTTTTTTAGACCAACATATCTTGCAAAAATTAAGCAATATGTAATTTTTTGTTCATTTTCATGATCTATTACGTTAAGACACAAATGCAATAGAAAAAAAGTATTTCTTACCTTAAATTGTGGGAATGATGTTTGTGGATGGTAGGGAAAGTGGATATGGAGGGTGGCCCTACTGAGCTGAGGTGGATATGTAATTGTAGTGCATTGTCATGATCTTTACTGCTTAAGACTACAAAAGCAATAGAAATAATAGTATTTCTTACCTTAAATTGTGGGTAAAGATGTTTGTGGATGGTAGTGAAGAGTGGGTATGGATGGTGTGGCCCTATGGGCTGAGGTGGATAGTAGAAGTTCTTGAACTGAAATGATGGTTGAACTGAGTGTCTAACTTTAAGTCAGCGCCATTAGTAAGTCGTCAAGCCATTCAGTAAGTCAGTCAAGCCATTAGTGTCATCAAGCCATTCAGTAAGTCAGTCGCCATTCAGTAAGTCAGTCGCCATTCAGTAAGTCAGTCAAGCCATTCAGTAAGCGCGCCATTCAGTAAGTCATAAGCCATTCAGTAGGTCTGTCATTCAGTAGGTCAGTCAAGTCATTCAGTAGGTCAGTCGTCATTCAGTAGGTCAGTCAAGTCATTCAGTAGGGCAGTCAAGTCATTCAGTAGGCGCGTCATTCAGTAAGTCAATCAAGCATTCAGGGGTCAAGCATTCAGTAAGTCAGTCAAGTCATTCAGTAAGTCACAAGTATTCAAAATCAGCGTCATTCAGTAGGTCAGCGCTTTCGTAGGTCAGTCAAGTCATTCAGTGTCAATCGTCATTCAGTGTCGCGTTTCCCCGTAAGTCAGTCAAGTCATTCAGTAAGCGTCGTCTTGTGCCGTCTTGTAAATCAGTCAAGCTTCAGGCGTGTCTTAGTAGGTGCAAGTCTTAGAGATCAGTCGCTTCAGGTCAGCGTCATTCAGTAAGTCAGTCAAGTCATTCGTAAGTCAGTCAAGCATTCAGTAAGTCAGTCAAGTCATTCATAAGTCAGTCAAGTTTCCCCGTCAGTCAGTCAGTCAAGTCATTCAGTCAGTCAGTCAAGTCATTCAGTCGTCAGCAGTGTTTCAGTCAGTCAGTCAAGTCACTCAGTCAGTCATTCAGTCAGTCAAGTCAGCGTCCCCAAACTTATGTTTACATCTTTTTTTTGTACAAAATAACACTTCATTACCAGGGGTTTTGTCTTGTCTAATATCTTTGTTTTTTTTGTTAATTCAAGATCAAAACACAATTCACTCTATTTTATTCTTCACAAACACAGCTGGCTTGTAGCCAGGACTTCTTAACGCGTATGAAATACGTACGAATGCTGGGGTCCGTGGTGGTGGGTAAGGCGGGTGGTGTCTGCTGAACCACAACAACAGTAGTAGTATCAAGACTGCTTGTGAGAATGGTTACTTGTTTTTCCTTCCCACAAACTGTAAGTAAGTTTATTCAGGTATACACAGATACAGTTACGAAGATTATCATACATGGCAGCATATGGTAGAAACCTAGGATAACCCAAAAAGTCAGAGTGACAGTATTTCCATTGACTGACTTGGGTTATCCTAGGTTCTCTACACATATGCTGCTATGTATGATAATGTATGTAACTGTACTCACCTAATTGTGGTTGCAGAGGTCGAGACTCAGCTCCTGGCCCCATGTATCTGAATAAACTTAGTTTACAGGAAGGAAAAACAACAAATTCCCTTTTCCTCAAAGCATGAGGATTCTTAGGCAGTAAATAACCATGCGCTCAAATTTTTTTCCCTCCTGCCGAACCGTGTAATATCATCTTTACGTCGTGTAAGATGATAATGTGTCGCAAATCTTAAATCGTGCAATACCGGTAACGTGCAACATAATCTCGTGCTAAATGACGTTCTACTGTATGACGTTTTTCAGAGCGTAGTTCTAGCTGCAAAGACAACTTTTGTTCTGAATAGGGAAATTAGATCTAACAAAAATGATCCCAAATGGATAAACAATAGATTAAAACATCTCACTGGTAAAAAGAGAGGCATATATAGGCATATCAAAAGAGGGGATGGGCAGTTAAAAAATCAATATACAGTGAGCCCCCGGTTCTCGTCGGCAATCCGTCACAGAGGGCCCGTCGACCACCGGTTTGGTCGAACTCCGATTCTATTTTCCCCATAAGAAATAATGGAAATAAAATTAATCCGTCCCAGCCATCCAAAAGTATTAAAATAAAATATTTTTTAGGACTTTTTGACATTAAAATAAACACAATTTTATAAAAAAAAATAAGAAATAAATAGTACAATAACATGTCACTTACATTTATTGAAGAGTTGTTGATGTGTGGAGGACGGGAGGAGGGAAGAAGGTGGTACTTGCTAGTGTTTGGAAGGGGAATCCCCTTCCATTAACACTGCAGGTACCAAGTTCTTTTCTGGGGTTACTGGCCTTTTTCTTTGAATGCTACACTCCCTGCATGAATGTTACACTCCCTGCATGAATGCTACACTCCCTGCATGAATGTTACACTCCCATAATGCTCACTCCTGCATGAATGCTACACTCCCTGCATGAATGCTACACTCACTCCATGCCTACTACACTCCCTGCATGCCTACTACACTCCCTGCATCCTTGCTACACTCCCTGCATCCTTGCTACACTCCCTGCATCCTTGCTACACTCCCTGCATCCTTGCTACACTCCCTGCATCCTTGCTACACTCCCTGCATCCTTGCTACACTCCCTGCATCCTTGCTACACTCCCTGCATCCTTGCTACACTCCCTGCATCCTTGCTACACTCCCTGCATCCTTGCTACACTCCCTGCATCCTTGCTACACTCCCTGCATCCTTGCTACACTCCCTGCATCCTTGCTACACTCCCTGCATCCTTGCTACACTCCCTGCATCCTTGCTACACTCCCTGCATCCTTGCTACACTCCCTGCATCCTTGCTACACTCCCTGCATCTCTGCTACACTCCCTGCATCCCTGCTACACTCCCTGCATCCCTGCTACACTCCCTGCATCCCTGCTACACTCCCTGCATCCCTGCTACACTCCCTGCATCCCTGCTACACTCCCTGCATCCCTGCTACACTCCCTGCATCCCTGCTACACTCCCTGCATCCCTGCTACACTCCCTGCATCCCTGCTACACTCCCTGCATCCCTGCTACACTCCCTGCATCCTTGCTACACTCCCTGCATGAATGCTTCACTCCCTGCATATTCTTTACCACAGGCTTGGCACTAGGAGCTTTCTTGGGGCCCATGGTGGCTTATTTAGCAGTTGCAAGCACTAAAAACACTGGAATAATGACAATATATATGGTATGAATGCGTGGGTGGTGCGTGGGTAGTGTTCGCTCACTTGTAAACAATAACACACTGAGTGCCTGGGCGCTCAGCTTGGCCACGGCCACACGCGTACGCGTTCGGGACGGATAGCCGACTCGCCGAACTCCGAGTGGCCGCCTAATACCGAGTCAAAAATATTGTAAAAAAACTTGTCGAACACCGATTTGGCCGAGCTCCGACGCCGTCGAACACCGGGGGTTCACTGTATTCAATTAAAGAAATAAAAAAAGGATTAAGAAAAGCAAAAAGGGATTATGAGGCTAAAGTCGCAAGGGATTCGAAGACTAACCCAAAAGGGTTCTTTCAGGTATACACCTTTGAAGAAGATATACCTTTGAAGAGTTTCGAGAGTATCTACTCTCTGAGCCCGACCATGGGCCAGGCTAGAAGTAAGATTAGGGACAAGATAGGCCCACTTAAGAGTAACTCAGGTTAGATCACTGACAGTGATAAGGAAATGTGAACTTTTCAACACTTACTTCCTCTCAGTTTTTACTCAGGAAGATACTAGCAAAATTCCAGAAATAATAAATTATGTAGAACAGGACGATAATAAACTATGCACGATTAGGGTAACTAGTGACATGGTCCTCAGACAAATAGAAAAATTAAAGCCTAACAAATCTCCAGGCCCCAATGAACTGTTTGCAAGGGTTTTAAAGGAATGTAAAGAGGAACTTAGCATACCTTTGGCTAATCTTTTCAATATATCACTACAAACTGGCATAGTGCCAGACAAGTGGAAACTTAAGGCACACGGAATAGGAGGAGAAATTTTTTCCTGGGTAGAGGCATGGTTGACAAATAGGCAGCAGAGAGCTAGCATAAATGAGGATAAATCAGAATGGGGGCACGTCACTAGCGGTGTTCCACAGGGGTCAGTGTTGGGCCCCTTGTTGTTCACGATTTACATAAACGACATAGATGAGAGAATAAATAGCGACATAAGCAAATTTGCTGATGACACCAAAATAGGCCATCCAATTCATTCTAATGAGGACATTAGAGCACTCCAGGATGATTTGAATAGACTGATGCAGTGGCTTAAGCCGATAGGAAAATTGCACCTGCCTCACTTGGGCCAGCAGGCCTGCTGTAGTGTTCCTCCTTTCTTATGTTCTTATGTTCACTCAAACAGCCGTCTGGAACGAATTAAGCTCGTAACCCGAGGTACCACTGTACTCTCATACATTCCCTTCTTTGCTTCCATGGATAACGGATGTACGTGTGTGTGTTCATACATACACAGCCTCTCCTCACTTAACGACGGAGTTCCGTTCTTAAGACCGCGTCGGTAAATGAATTCGTCGCTAAACAAGGAGCATACTATAATGGTAGTGGGTTTGTGTCAACCATCTTTGATATTGCTTTAATGTCACCTTTGCACTATTAATAGCATTTTTAGTATACTTTTAAATGTTTATACAGTAGTGTACTGTATGTTGTAATAAACAGAATAGAGAAAATCAGCTCTAATATACATTATTTAGGTATGCATACTGGTCAGAGCCCATTGTAAGTCCAAGTTGTTGGTAAACAAGTACATCACTAAGTGAGGAGAGGCTGTATTATAGAGAACATTAAATTCCATCATAAACCCCCCTCTGAAACTTTTCCTTGATAGCTGCAACAGAACACACAGGCATAACACAAGATACAATTATTATTATTATAACTAAAACAAAGCACTAAACCCACCAGGGTCAAGACAAGATACAAAAACCTCTTTGACATCCCCAGTGTCCAAGTCAACCTATGCTAAAACTAAATTGACATTAAAGGCCATAAGATCTGGAATTCATTGCCTGAATCATCAAAAGGTCCCCTACTGTTAAAAAGAACCTCATCTCACTAACGTAACTGAACCAGCAATATGCTATGTCAAACCAAACCAGCTCATTCAACTCTGTCACTGTCCTTTCATTCTTCCTCCAACTCCCATAGAAAATTAATTACTCATCTTGTAATTAAGTACATAACTTCCTGTATCTTCACCACCTCTATTCAATCAGTTTGAAGTAATAAATTATACTTTTAAAATTGTAGCATTTGTTCATTAGCTACCTTTCATAATGTGCATATAACTGTAGGTAACTTCCAAAGAAATCCTACTTAACAGTCTATGTCTAATTTTTAAGTAGTTTTTAACCATTAGGATTAGTCTACCCAAAATGCATTGCATACTAGTGACTTTCTTTTGTGCCTAACAATGTTTTATTACATATAAACTACATTATTTTTGTACCACATGAAAAGAAATAAAAATTTGAATTTGAATTAATCATGTCCCCAGGCCCTTCTTATATAACACCTTCACTTAATTGTGAATCCATCACAAAAAAAAAAAAAATTACCCTATTTCTCAGCTAATAAAATATAACCAAAAATGATTGGTCATAGTTTAAGCCATCCAATAATTGAAGCAAGTTGCACTTAGTACAATATTATCCTTGCCTTTATTTCTTATATACATGTCCCCAGAAATATTCTTCAGAAAACTTATATTTATTATATTGTTTTGTATTGTAAATTAATAAACTAGTACCACTTACCCTGTTAAAACCGGAAAAATTATATTTTTTATTTTGTTATTTTACAAATTCACTTGTAACCTGTATTTAAGTTTCTATTAATACCATTATCAGATCTAAATCTATGAAAATTTTAGCACAGTATAGTCAAAATGCTATGCATCCTATGGGCCTTCAGACTATTGTATGTTTTGTACAATAATTTTTAAAGATTTATTTGTTGACTAAGTAAAAACTCATTAACAGACCCTTCCTGAGGAAAATTATCAAAACCTAATATTTCCACCATTTTGAGATGTTTCAGGTTACTTCCTTTCTGGAACCAACCAAAATCATCTCCATTTCACTATTACATCTTCCAGTCTATCAACTGACACCAAAAAAAGCTAATAAGATAATGTAAACCACCCTAGACAATGCTTCAAAATCACTAACCCACATACAAGGTCATGCACTGTCGGGCAGGATTTTTCTTATACTGTGCACACTCACAACACAAACCCTATTCTCTCATGTCTAGGCCAAAATTTACCACTTACAGCACATTTGAGGGCACTTTGTATATACATAAGTGGCACTCGCCTCAAAAATGTATACATACAGTACGTACATAGGAGACAGTGAAAGGGTTAAAAGGGTACCTTATTAGTTATGGTATTGTAGTCTAGCTCATAGCAATGGTGTACATCCTTGAATACATAAGCACTGTAGATAAAATTTGAATAAAAGGGCTGGGATGAGATACCATGGAGTGCTCACAAAAATCACTGAATTAGTAGAATGTCAAATCTGTAGCGTGTTCTCAGTACAGTATGGTAAACACCTCATCCAACTCTTATTACTGACTGCCACTGAAAGGTGTAATAAATATATTACTGTATTGATATTTAAATATTAGTCTTTGTATACGTATATTTTTAGACATTCGAATTTACATTTATTTCATTTTAAACTGAAATGTTCAAATCTTCAAGGACTAGAGCACATCTCTCCAGCATTATATCAATGCAATTTATATAAGAATTTTGTATTTAAATTCCATGGCTTCAAAGTAACTGATTATCAGGAAATTTTTTGTAAATATGTATTTAATTATAAATAAACATATATCAAATAAAAGTAAGCATAATAATAATAATGGATTATACAAGGTAATAACAATAATAAAATTATTATAGACAGACTTAAAAAAGCATAAAATATTTCATAAAATCAGCTTCAGTCCTGGCTAATTATAACATTTTATATATTGCTTTTAGATTCTTTAAATTATGCTGTTCATTACTAAAATTAAATACTATTAATAATGAAGGAAAAACTAGAATATAATATAGATATACTGTGAGAGAGTAAAACAATGGTACAATTGTTACGTTTGCACATATTATTAACTCATTCAAGTGAACTGTGCAACAATAGAGTAATACACTCTCAATACTGATGACATCAAAATGCACAAAATCAGACAGTAGTTAGTAAGAAGCCCTAATGTGATGAAGTTGCAGAAAGAGCCTAGCAAGGAGAGAATGATGCTAGTCACATTAGTGAGATAATCTCTATTAAAATCTTTAATAAACAGATGAGAGACCAGTCACATCAATTACATGCCATTTACCAAATACTCAATCTAAGAAACAGTGATCTGGCACTAAGTTCCAGTTATTACACTGCAATATTGTCAATTTCATTTTATATGGTACAGTAACTCAGGCCTCTCAATTGCTTGATTAATTTAGGCAGAATGTGCTGTAAGTTTCACAACTACTTGTAGCATGAAGATAGGTTTGGGTCAGGAGAGAGGTTTGGCATTATCTAATAAGCCTGCATGTAAAGCTCTCAGCCTAAACAAAATACAAGCACATCACTAACTCCACAAACCCTCTTGTTCACAGATAATTCAAAGACAGATCCAACAGATACACATAAATTAAGTGTTTTGCTTTAGGTTAAAATAATGTTATCAATTTAATAAATATCATGAAACTGGGAGATAATTTTACATGAATCTGTCTCCAAGAGAAAAATGAGCGAGCAAGCAAGCAGACTAGGGCAAGCAGCAGCAAGCACAGACAGGGCCGACGATGTAGGGGGGGGAGGGGCATACCCGTGGGTGAGGCGTCTTGGCCGGCTGATAGGTAGCCAAGGTAACTGTCCTGAAACTCCGCCAGGCCAGCCAGAGCATCAGATTGGTAGGCCTGAGGCTGGTAACTTGCACCAGCCGAAGCGGGATCAGCCCTGGGGGTTTGAGGGTTGTTGCCACCCCCTCTGGACCGTCCACCCCCAGAGTTAGCCCTGCCCCCCTTGTGTGTGTGCGAGAGGTGGTAGGACAGACCCTGTCTGGTCTTGTAGCGAGCGCCACACACTGCAAGTCAAAACCAACATTCCCTGCAGCCTGCACTTCCCTCAACAGATTACCTTAGAATAACTCAAAAAAACTGTATGGTTCTTTAAGAAAATCAAATATAATATTAAAATATTAGCAGTCATTACTGTACTCAAGTGAAAATTCTGTTTCCTAAGTATTTTTGCTCAACTTCAAAACCAAAAATAGTGAATCTTATATAATCACAATCAATGATCCCTATAAAAACTTTAGATTGAGCACCTCTGAGTGTAATGCACTGCCATACTTGTGATGAATGGAATAGTTTATGTAGTATAAAGACCTTCACAGTACATGGGTACCATTCCCAGTTATTGAGTAGTAATTATTGCCAGCCTGACTTTCACATGTAAAATAGACTGCTAATGCACTATAGAAACTGACATCCAAACTCAATCAACAGGAGCACTTATTATTTTAAATTTCTCAAAATTCAAATTAACTGATCAATTTTCAAAGAATATTTAGTAATGAGCAATTCTACCTTTATAGTTAAGAGTCTGATCATAAATTTCTCTGAATAAACAGAGTTTTAATTTTAGTGAAGAACCATTTGAGAGATTTATCTGTTAGTTGATAGTCGGAAATACATAAATAAATAATTAAACAGGACAAATAAACAAATATAAATTGACTGATTGTGTGATTGTGAGTGAGTGTGTGTGTACTCACCTAATTGTACTCACCTAATTGTGGTTGCAGGGGTCGAGACTCAGCTCCTGGCCCCGCCTCTTCGCTGTCTGCTACTGGGTCTCTGCTCTCCCTGCTCCATGAGCTTTATCATACCTTGTCTTAAAACTATGTATGGTTCCTGCCTCCACTATATCTTTCTCTAGTCCATTCCACTTCCTGACTACTCTGTGGCTGAAGAAATGTTTCCTGACATCCCTTTGACTCATCTGAGTCTTCAGCTTCCAGTTGTGTCCCCTTGTTTCTGTGTTTCCTCTCTGAAACAAACTGTCACTATCTACCTTGTCAATTCCCCGCAGTATTTTGTATGTCGTTATCATGTCTCCTCTGACCCTTCTTTCCTCCAGTGTTGTTAGTCCTATTTCCCTCAACCTTTCTTCATAAGACAGACCCTGAGTTGTGGAACTAACCTTGTCGCAAACCTTTGCACTTTCTCTAGTTTCCTTACGTGCTTGACCAGGTGTGGGTTCCAGACTGGTGCTGCATATTCTAGTATGGGCCTGACGTACACGGTATACAGTGTCTTGAACGACTCCTTGTTAAGGTAACGGAACGCTAATCTAAGGTTTGCCAGACGCCCATATGCTGCCGCAGTTATCTGGTTGATGTGTGCCTCCGGAGACGTGCTAGGCGTTATACTCACTCCAAGGTCTTTCTCCTTTGCCGAGGTTTGTAGCCTTTGTCCGCCTAGCTTGTACTCTGTCAGCGGTCTTCTTTGCCCTTCTCCGATCCTCATGACTTTGCATTTGGAGGGATTGAATTCAGAAGCCAACTGCTAGACCAGATGTCGAGCTTGTCCAGGTCTGTTTGCAGCCCTGCCTGGTCCTCTTCCGATGTGATTCTCCTCATTATTTTCACATCATCCGCGAATAGAGACACTTCTGATTCTATCCCGTCCGTCATGTCATTTACATATACCAGGAATAACACTGGTCCTAGGACTGACCCCTGCGGTACACCGCTCGTCACAGGCGCCCACTGTGATACCTCACCACGCACCATGACCCGTTGTTGCCCCCCTTTGAGGTATTCCTGATCCATTCCAGTGCCCTTCCTGTTATACCTGCTTGTTCTTCCAACTTCTTTACTAATCTCATGTGAGGAACTGTGTCGAAGGCCTTCCTGCAGTCCAGGAAAATGCAACCAACCCACCCTTCTCTCTCCTGCCTTACCTCTGTTACTTTATCATAGAACTCTAGGAGGTTTGTTACACAGGATTTGCCTTCCCGGAATCCATGCTGTCTGGTGTTTATTATCCTGTTCCGCTCAAGGTGTTCCACCATTCTTTTCTGATGATTTTCTCCAGGACTTTGCAGACTATACATGTAAGTGACACCGGTCTATAGTTTAGTGCCTCTTTTCTGTCTCCTTTTTTTAAAAATGGGGACTACGTTGGCCTTCTTCCATACCTCAGGTAGCTGCCCAGTTTCAAGGGATGTGTTGAATATTGTGGTAAGTGGCACACTCAGTACCTCAGCTCCTTCCCGAAGAACCCACGGGAGATATTGTCCGGACCCATCGCCTTTGAGGTATCGAGGTCACTGAGTAACTGCTTCACTTCCTCCTCAGTTGTGTGTATGCCCTCTAGCACTTGGTACATCCCTTGTTGGTGACGAACCATGTCCTGTCTACCCAGCTGCCTTCCTTCCTCCATTGTGAATACTTCCTTAAACCTCAAGTTGAGCTCCTCACATACCTCTTGATCATTACTTGTGAGTTCCCCATCTTCTCTCCTCAGCCTTATCACCTGGTCCTTGACTGTTGTCTTCCTTCTGATGTGACTGAACATCAGTTTCGGGTCGGACTTAACTTTCGATGCTATGTCGTTTCGTACTGTTTCTGGGCCTCCTCCGTACTTGTGCATACTGCTTTTTAGCTCTTCTACTAATCTCTTTGTTTACTTGGGTTCTTTGCCTTCTGTACCGTTTCCATTCTCTGATACTCTGATTCTTTGCCTCCTGCACCTTTGGGTAAACCAGGGCTCTTTCTGGCCTTCCCATTTAAACATTTGCCTCTGGGTATAAACCCGCTTCCTTGCTTTGACTTGCTACGTTTCCATCATTTCATTTATTGTCAGTCCTTCCATTTCCCTTTCCCACTGGATAGGGAAATGGAAGGACTGACAATAAATGAAATGATGGAATACGTAGGGGCAAAGTGCAATGTTGTGTGTGTGTGTGTGTGTGTGTGTGTGCGAGAGAGAGAGAGAGAGAGAGAGAGAGAGAGAGAGAGAGAGAGAGAGAGAGAGAGAGAGAGAGAGAGAGAGAGAGAGAGAGAGAGAGAGAGAGTGAGAGAGAGAGAGAGCGAGAGAGAGAGAGCGAGAGTGAGAGAGAGCGAGAGCGAGAGTGAGAGTGAGTGTGTGTGTGTACTCACCTAGTTGTACTCACCTAGTTGTGGTTGCAGGGGTTGAGTCACAGCTCCTGGCTCTGCCTCTTCATAAGCCGCTACTCAAGTCACTCTACCCGCTCCATGAGCTTAATCATACCTCTCCTTAAAGTTATGTATGGATCTTGCCTCCACTACATCACTTACAAGACTATTTCACTTCCTGACAACTCTGTGACTGAAGAAATACTTCCTAACATCCCTGAGGTTCATCTGAGTCTTCAACTTACAACTTTGATCCCTTGTTGCTGTGTCCCATCTCAGGATCATTCTGTCCCTATCCACCTTGTCGATTCCTCTCAGAATCTTATATGTCGTTATCATATCCCCTCTATCTGTCCTGTCTTCCAGTGTCGTCAGGTCAATTTCCCTTAAGCTCTCCTCGTAGTACAAACCCTTGAGCTCTGGGACTAGTCTTGTTGCAAACCTTTGCACTTTCTCTAGTTTCCTTAAATGCTTGGCTAGGTGAGGGTTCCAAACTGGCACTGCATACTCCAATATGGGCCTAACATACACAGTGTATAGGGTCCTGAATGACTCCTTATTAAGATGTCAGAATGCTGTTCTTAGGTTTGCCAGGCGGCCGTATGCTGCAGCAGTTATTTGGTTAATGTGGGCCTCAGGAGATGTGCCTGGTGTTATACTCACACCAAGATCTTTTTCCTTGATTGAGGTTTGTAGTCTCTGGCCCCCTAGACTGCACTCCGTCTGCAGTCTTCTTTGCCCTTCCCCAATCTTCATGACTTTGCAATTGGTGGGGTTGAACTCCAGGAGCCAATTGCTGGACCAAGCTTGCAGCCTGTCCAGATCCCTTTGTAGTTCTGCCTGGTCTTCGTTCGATTGAATTCTTCTCATCAACTTCACATCATCTGCAAACAGGGACACTTCGGAGTCTATTCCTTCCGTCATGTCATTCACAAATACCAGAAATAGCACCGGTCCTAGAACTGACCCCTGTGGAACCCCACTCGTCACCGGCACCCACTCTGACACCTCGCCACGTACCATGACTCACTGCTGTCTTCCTGACAGGTATTCCCTGATCTATTGTAGTGCCTTCCCTGTTACCCCTGCCTGGTCCTCCAGCTTCTACACTAATCTCTTGTGTGGAACTGTGTCAAACGCCTTCTTACAGTCCAAGAATATGTGTGTGTGTGTGTGTGTGTGTACTCACCTAATTGTGGTTGCAGGGGTCGAGACTCAGCTCCTGGCCCCGCCTCTTCACTATCCGCTACTGGGTCTCTTCTCTCCCTGCTCCATGAGCTTTATCATACCTCGTCTTAAAGCCATGTATGGTTCCTGACTCCACTACATCGTTTGCTAGACTATTACACTTCCTGACTACTCTATAGCTGAAGAAATGCTTCCTAACATCCCTTTGACTCATCTGAGTCTTCAACTTCCAATTGTGCCCCCTTGTTTCTGAGTTCCCTCTCTGGAACATCCTGTCACTATCTACCTTGTCGATTCCCCGCAGTATTTTGTATGTCGTTATCATGTCTCCTCTGACCCTTCTGTCCTCCAGTGTTGCCAGGCCTATTTCCCTCAACCTCTCTTCATAGGACAGACCCCTGAGCTCTGTAACTAACCTTGTCGCAAACCTTTGCACTTTCTCTAATTTCTTGACGTGCTTGACCAGGTGTGGGTTCCAGACTGGTGCTGCATACTCTATAGTATGGGCCTGACGTACACGGTGTACAGTGTCTTGAACGATTCCTTGTTAAGGTAACGGAATGCTAATCTTAGGTTTGCCAGTCGCCCATATGCTGGCGCAGTTATCTGGTTGATGTGTGCTTCCGGAGACGTGCTTGGTGTTATACTCACCCCAAGGTCTTTCTCCTTTAACGAGGTTTGTAGCCTTTGTCCACCTAGCCTGTACTCTGTCAGCGGTCTTCTTTGCCCTTCCCCGATCTTCAAGACTTTGCATTTGGTGGGATTAAATTTGAGAAGCCAGTTGCTGGACCAGGTGTCCAGCTTGTCCAGGTCTCTTTGAAGTCCTGCTCGGTCCTCATCCGATTTGATTCTCCTCATTAATTTCACGTCATCTGCGAACAGAGACACTTCTGAGTCTATCCCGCCCATCATGTCATTCACATATACCAAGAATAGCACTGGTCCTAGGACTGACCCCTGCGGAATCCCGCCTGTCACAGGCACCCACTGTGATACCTCATCACGCACCATGACCCATTGTTGCCTCCCTGTCAGGTATTCCCTGATCCATTTCAGTGCCCTTCCTGTTATACACGCTTGGTCTTCCAGCTTCTTGACTAATCTCATATGAGGAACTGTGTTGAAGGCCTTCCTGCAGTCCAGGAAAATGCAATCAACCCACCCTTCTCTCTCATGTCTTACCTCTGTTACTTTGTCATAGAACTCCAGGAGGTTTGTTATTCAGGGTTTGCCTTCCATGAATCCGTGCTATCTGGCGTTGATTATCCTGTGCCGTTCCAGATGCTCCACCACTCTTTTCCTGATGATTTTCTCTATGACTTTGCACACTATACACGTGACACTGGTCTATAGTTTAGTGCCTCTTTTCTGTCTCCTTTCTTAAAAATGGGGACTACATTGGCCTTTTTTCCATACCTCAGGTAGCTGCCGAGTTTTAAGGGATGTGTTGAATATTGTGGTAAGTGGCACACTCAGCATCTATGCTCCCTCCCGAAGGACCCATGGGGAAATATTATTCGGACCCATCGCCTTTGAGGTGTCAAGGTCACTGAGCAACTGCTTCACCTCCTCCTCAGTTGTGTGTATGCCATCCAACACTTGATATATTCCTTGTTGGTGTCCCGCTCTGTCCTGTCTACCCAGCTGCCTTCCTTCCTCCTCTGTGAATACCTCCTTAAACCTCGACTTGAGCTCCTCACATACCTCTTGGTCATTTCTTGTGAGTTCCCCATCTCTTTCCTCAGCCTTATCACCTGGTCCTTGACTGTTGTCTTCCTTCTCATGTGACTGTACATCAGTTTCAGGTCATTTTCGTACTGTTTCTGGGCCTCCCTCTGTACCTGTGCTCTATGACTAATCTCTTTGTGTGTGTGTGTGTGTGTGTGTTAGTTACCATTTTGTCCTAGGCACATGTCGATTAGACAGTAGGCCTGTTGTATGTGTGTGTGTGTAAGGAAACACTTCAAAATGTTTCCGCCCCGCCGGGAATCAAACCCGGGCCCTCCGTGCGTGAAGCGAGAGCTTTACCCACCAGGCCACCGGGGTATATGTGTGTGTGTGTGTGTGCGCACGCGCGCATGCATGTACATACTCACCTGTTTGTGGTCGCAGGGGTTGGGACTCAGCTCCTGGCCCCGCCTCTTCACTGATCGCTACTAGGTCCTCTCTCTCCCTCCTCCATGAACTTTATCATACCTCGTCTTAAAGCTATGTATGGTTCCTGCCTCCACTACCTCATTTTCCAGACTATTCCACTTCCTGACAACTCTGTGACTGAAGAAATACTTCCTAACATCTCTTTGACTCATCTGAGTCTTCAACTTAAAATTGTGACCCCTTGTTTCTGTGTCCCATCTCTGAAACATCCTGTCTCTGTCCACCTTATCTATTCCTCACAATATTTTGTATGTTGTTATCATGTCTCCACTAACCCTCCTGTCCTCTAGTGTCGTCAGGCCTATTTCCCTTAACCTTTCTTCGTAGGACATTTCCCTTAGCTCTGGAACTAGCCTTGTTGCAAACCTTTGCAGTTTCTCTAATTTCTTGACGTGCTTGACCAGGTGTGGGTTCCAAACTGATGCTGCATACTCCAGTATGGTGTACAGTGTCTTGAACAATTCCTTACTGAGGTATCAGAATGCTATTTTCAGGTTTGACAGTCGCCCATATGCTGCAGCAGTTATCTGGTTCATGTGTGCTTCCGGAGATGTGCTTGGTATTATACTCACCCTAAGATCTTTCTCCTTGAGTGAGGTTTGCAGTCTTTGGCCACCTAGCCTATACTCTGTCTGCAGTCTCCTTTGCCCTTCCCCGATCTTCATGACTTTGCATTTGGCGGGGTTAAATTCGAGTAGCCAGTTGCTGGACCACGTGTCCAGCCTGTCCTGGTCTCTTTGTAGTTCTGCCTGGTCCTCATCTGATTAACTTCACATCATCTGCAAACAGGGACACTTCTGTGTCTATTCCTTCCGTCATGTCAATCACATATACCAAAAACCGCACTGGTCCTAGGACTGACCCCCTGTGGGACCCCACTCGTCACAGGCCCCCATTGTGATACCTCATCTTGTACCATGACTTGTTGTTGCCTCCCTGTCAGGTATTTTCTGATCCATTGCAGTGCCCTTCCTGTTATACACGCCTGATACTCTAGCTTCTGCACTAATCTCTTGTGAGGAACTGTGTCGAAGGCCTTCTTGCAGTCCAAGAAAATCCAGTCAACCCACCCCTCTCTCTCATGTCTGACTTCTGTTACCTTGTCATAAAATTCCAGAAGGTTTGTGACACAGGATTTGCCTTCCATGAATCCGTGCTGGTTGTCATTTATAATCTTGTTCCGTTCCAGGTGCTCTACCACTCTCTTCCTGATAATCTTCTCCATGACTTTGCATACTATACACATCAGTGTGTGTGTGTGTGTGTGTGTGTGTGTGTGTGTGTGTGTGTGTGTGTGTAAAAATACACATCTCTATCTTGAAGTGGAGAAGGCTTTCTCTGTAAGCCATGCATGTCTTAAGTGAAGGCTAAAATGCTGGGAGTAAGGGGCTAGTAACCCTTTCTCCTGTATAAATTACTAAATGTGTCCCTATGCCTGGCGAGAGACATCCAGTGAGAAAAAAAAAATACATATATTCTCTCTCTCTCTCACTCACACACACACACACAAGTATAGAAGGCAAAGGACCCAGGAAAATAAGGAGAGCAGTCGTAGAGCCAGAAACGAATATGCACAGGTAAGAAGGGAGGCCCAACGACAATACGAGAATGACATAGCAGGAAAAGCCAAATCTGACCCGAAACTGTTGTACAGCCACATCAGGAGGAGAACAACAGTCAAGGACCAGGTGATCAGGCTAAGGAAAGAAGGAGGAGAGATCACAAGAAATGACCGCGAAGTGTGTGAGGAACTCAACAGGAGATTCAAAGAAGTGTTCACCGAGGAGACAGAAGGGACTCCAGAAAGACAGAGAGGAGGGGTACACCACCATATGTTGGACTGAAGAGGCTGCTGAGTGAGTTAGATACCTCAAAGGCGACGGGGCCGGATCACATCTCTCCATGGGTCCTGAGAGAGGGAGCTGAGGTGCTATGTGTACCCCTAACAACAATATTCAACACATCTATCGAAACAGGGAGACTACCGGAGGTATGGAAGACAGCAAATGTAGTCCCAATCTTTAAAAAAGGAGACAGACATGAAGCACTTAACTACAGACCAGTGTCACTGACATGTATAGTATGCAAAGTCATGGAGAAGATTATCAGAAGAGTGGTGGAACACCTAGAAAGAAATGAGCTTATCAACGGCAGTCAACACAGTTTCAGGGACGGGAAATCCTGTGTCACAAACCTACTGGAGTTCTATGACAGGATGACAGCACTAAGACAAGAGAGAGAGGGGTGGGTAGATTGCATTTTCTTGGACAGTAAGAAGGTGTTTGACAAGGTTCCACACAAGAGATTAGTGCAAAAGCTGGAGGACCAGGCAGGGATAACAGGGAAGGCACTCCAATGGATCAGGGAATACCTGTCAGGAAGACAGCAGCGAGTCATAGTTCGTGGCAATGTGTCAGTGTGGGCGTCTGTGACGAGTGGGGTTCCACAGGGGTCAGTCCTAGGACCGGTGCTGTTTCTGGTATTTGTGAATGACATGACGGAAGGAATAGACTCTGAAGTGTCCCTGTTTGCAGATGATGTGAAGTTGATGAGGAGAATTCAATCAGACGAGGACCAGGTAGAACTACAAAGGGACCTGGACAGGCTGCAAGCCTTGTCCAGCAATTGGTTCCTGGAGTTCAACCCCACCAAGTGCAAAGTCATGAAGATTGGGGAAGGGCAAAGAAGATCGCAGACGGAGTACAGTCTAGGGGGCCAGAGACTACAAACCTCACTCAAGGAAAAAGATCTGGGGTTGAGTATAACACCAGGCACATCTCCTGAGGCACACATCAACCAAATAACTGCTGCAGCATACGGGTGCCTAGCAAACCTACGAACAGCATTCCGACATCTTAATAAGGAATCGTTCAGGACCCTGTACACTGTGTACGTTAGGCCCATATTGGAGTATGCAGCACCAGTTTGGAACCCACACCTAGCCAAGAATGTAAAGATACTAGAGAAAGTGCAAAGGTTTGCAACAAGACTAGTCCCGGAGCTAAGGGGTATGTCCTATGAGGACACTGGAGGACAAGAGAGATGGGGGGGGAAACATGATAACGACATATAAAATACTGAGAGGAATTGACAAGGTGGACAGAAACAGAATGTTCCAGAGATGGGACACAGCAACAAGGGGACACAGTTGGAAGTTGAAGACTCAGATGAATCACAGGGATGTTAGGAAGTATTTCTTCAGTCACAGAGTGGTCAGGAAGTGGAATAGCTTGGGAAGTGATGTAGTGGAAGCAGGATCCATTCATAGCTTCAAGAAGAGGTATGATAAAGCTCATGGCACAGGGAGAGTGACCCAGTAGCAGCCAGTGAAGAGGCGGGGCCAGGAGCTATGACTCGATCCCTGCAACCACAACTAGGTGAGTACAAACACACACACACAAAACACACACAACATACAACACAACACACAACACAACACAACACACCACACACAACACAACACACATTGACAAGGTGGACAGAGACAGGATGTTCCAGAGACGGGACACAGCAACAAGTGGTCACAATTGGAAGTTGAAGACTCAGATGAATAACAGGGATGTTTATTAAGTATTTCTTCATTCACAGAGTTGTCAGGTGGTGGAATAGTGTGGGAAGTAATGTAGTGGAGGCAGGATCCATACATAGCTCTAAGAAGAAGTATGATAAAGCTCATGGAGCAGGAAGAGTGACCTAGTAGCGACCAGTGAAGAGGCGGGGCCAGGAGCTATGAATCGAACCCTGCAACCACAATTAGGTAAGTACAATTAGGCGAGTACACACACATATGAAATACTGTACTGTACTTTGCTTTTTTTTTAGCAAAACAAAAATTTTACATGATAGAAATGAAAATTAGAAACCAATTATGTTCAAGTCAAATTAACTGACTTTTTATTCCTTATAACTAGGCAAATGTCAGAATGGAAAAAGAAAAGTCTGTCTATGCAAATGGAGAAAGAATAATCTGTCTAAGCAAATGTTGACAACAGTAAAGCTGAGAAATCTTTATTTCTGAAAGTGGTACAATGATAGGCCTTTATTATCCACACAAGTATTACTGTAGGCAAAAGCAATTGTTTCCCAATTATTTTAGACTGTTGAGCTTTGGAAGCTCAAGGATGTGGGAACACCATCTATAATATATGGTACAAATCCTGCATGGGCCACTTATAGTAAGAAAGAGCATTAACAAAACTGCAATTATGACATATATATGATGTTTGATGTTTAATCTCTTTAGTATAGTGCATTGCTGGAGTAGCTAAGTGTTCATACCAGACAGCTACAATGAGTACTGATGATCATAATACCCAGAGAGGTGCTGCTTCACCGCACCACCTAAACATTAATCGCATTTGAGGTGCTGGTTCAACTTAGTATTTACACTGATATACAGTGGACCCCCGGTTAACGAAAAAACTTCATCGCAGAAGCCTGCTCAAGTGCCATTACCGAACGAATTTACTTCCTTAAGAAATAATGTCACGTAGGTTAGTCTATTTCAGACCCCCAAAAATACACTTCCACAAGCACTTACAATATTATACTTACATAATTGTACGATTTCCGGGGTATTCGTTAACCGGGGTCCACTGTACATATAAACAGTGATCCATTTAAGTGCCTAAAATAGAAATCTCCATTACATTTCCTTACTTTAAACATTACAGGATGCAAATATCAGTACTGCAAACTGAGTAGTTAAGAAAATGTGGTGATGTACCGATTAAAAACATGAAAAAATTATTACACAGTTAATACAAATGCATGTATTAAGTTTTCTGGAATAAAATATGTCATGATGATAGAAGATTCATGCCAGCCATAAGTCGTCCATCCCTAATATAAAAAAAGGCCTACCAAATTATTTAAGCCAAAATGCCTCGACATTAGCATAAATAGCACTCGTAGGCGTTATATCACGTTCCCTCTCACAACTGGCTTTGTAAATTCGTATCATCATTAACCATGGCAAATCTGAGGAAGGATGGATATTATTATATGTATACAGTATATAAAATTTTACTGCATTACTACTCAATTATAAAATTCTCCGGAAAACATAAAATATTTAGTGCATCTCTTGATAAAACTTATATAGGTGTGAATGCCTGTCTTGCACATTTTAAAATATATTTTAAAATGTGATAAATGTTAATACTGCAGTATCAAGGAGCAAAAGTTAATATCTTTAAAATATTGAAGGATTTGTTGCTTCTCTGTACTCTGCCGAATCAAGTCAATAACAATGCTATTCCTGTTTAATAAAATTAACTTCTTTATTATATTAGAATAGCAACAATTATTTTACTATATTCACTGATAATTTATTATATAATAATTGTAAAACTGCTGCCAGATATTTATCCTAATTTGTGGAATTTATATCAGGATCAGTTTTAAGTTTGAATTATGTGACTGATAATTTTACTATTATTATTACTATATGCCTGAGAAAGTGATAAACCCACAGGGGTCATACACCACCTGCAAAATGGAAGGTAACCAGATTTGATGTGTAGAAAGGGAGGGCAGCTCCAATTTTTTGGAGAAAGAACCCTTCACGAGCATCAAAGCATACTTCCCCTCCTCCTTAAAGGGCACTACAAATGTTTGTTCATAAACTTATAATACATCTTTCATCATGACAATATTCAGATAAAGCATGACTTTATCCATTTACTCACTGAGGATTTTTTGACATCAAATCAAGACATTATTAAGTTCTACAGGAAATCTGTAATTACATCATTTGTAGATCTGAAGTTATCGTTTTTACTACAAGACACAAGATACTTTGAACAAAATATTTCAGATTTATTACAGCAATAATATACAGTGGTACCCCGGATTTCACCAATAATTTGTTCCAAAAGGCTGTTCGAGTGCTGTTACCGAACGAATTTGTTCCCATAAGGGCAAATGTAAATTAGATTAGTCCGTTTCAGACCCCCAAAAATACGCTTACAAAAGCACTTTCAAAAATACACTTACATAATTGTTCGAGTTGGGAGCTGTATGAAATCCCGGGTGCCACTGCATTTCAGCATACAGTGAGTACCTACAATTCTAAAGGGGATCTATGCAGTGCATTGTATATTTTGTCCTCTAATTTCTGTTGCCTCTCATATGATTCTCAACTCAATTTTATCATAATTCTCAAATAATAAATCTGCTAGTCCTAAATAAAATAAATGCTTAAATTTTAATAGTAAAATATAGTAAGTGTTATAGATGAGTGGAATGGAAGGGTAATAGATGAAGCTACCTAGCATGGGCCAGTAGGCCTACAGTAGAGTACATACTTCAATTAATGCTTTTAGGTTTTTATATAGGAATTTAAACACCAGTTTGCCAGTAGTCGTTGATGTGGTGGAATAGGCGAGTATGAGCAGGAGCTGCCTAGTATAGTCAGTAGCCTTATTCTTATGTTTTTCCACAGAGCTCACTGTTTAATGACCATAACTCTCTGAAAATGTTATCCATGAATAGAGCTGACCCCCCGTTTTTTTTATTAAAAATAGTACGGTTTAAAACCTCAACCTATACTTTAAAAAATATGTCAAGGCTTACTTCGTTGGAATACAAGTCTAAGAAAGCACTTTTTTTTAACCCTTTCACTGTTGGTGCCATAGTACTACGGCTTACAAGCCAGTGTTGGTGCCGTAGTACTACGCCAAAATTCCAGCGACTTCAAATCTAGCAGGAGAAAGCTGATAGACCTACATATGAGAGAATGGGTCTGAGTGGTCAGTGTGTGCAGTATAAAAAAAAATCCTGCAGCACGTAGTGCATGAAAAAAAAAAACTGACCTTGTTTTTGGTTTAAAACACTGATTTTGCAGTGTATTTTCGTATGGTATTTATGGTCGTATTCTCGTTTTTTTGGTCTCATTTGATAGAATGGAAGATATATTACAGAAATTAAGATGATTTTGAATGATTTTCGGACTAAAAGAACCTTGAAATTGAGCTCAAAGTAGCAGAAATGTTCAATTTTTGTTGATGTTCAAGAGTAAACAAATCACGCCACACGTCCAATACACGTCAACTGGTGAGTCTAATATTCTTTCACAAATGCGCTGATATTATTTATACCATTTTTACAATAATGCAATAGTCTCAATAAAAGGAAATCTTCTATTTATTGTGTGAATAAAAATTCAAAATGGGGCCTGAAGACGTGACTAATGAACAGAGAAAATATTCTTTTAGTGCTAGGAATGTCTGCATTGTTTATTCTGGCCCCTATTTTGAAATTGGCCTTACTTGAATTGTGTATGAAATTGGCCAAATTACCAATTAGATAACGGAAGATTGGATATCAGATTGGAGGGAGAGAGTATGGAGGAGGTTAATGTGTTCAGATATTTGGGAGTGGATGTGTCAGCAGATGGGTATATGAGGGATGAGGTGAATCATAGAATTAACGAGGGGAAAAAGGTGAGTGGTGCACTGAGGAGCTTGTGGAGACAGAGAACTTTATCCATGAAAGCAAAGAGGTGAATGTATGAGAGTATAGTTATACCAACACTCTTGTATGGGTATGAGACATGGGTTGTGAATGTTGCAACAAGGAGAAGGCTGGAGGCAGTGGAGATGTCATGTATGAGGGCAATGTGTGGAGTGAATATAATGCAGAGAATCTGTAGTTTGGAGATTAGGAGGTGTGGGATTACCAAAACTATTATCCAGAGAGCAGAGGAGGGGTTATTGAGATGGTTTGGACATATAGAGAGGATGGAACAAAATAGAATGACTTTGAAAGTGTATAAATCTGTAGTGGAGGGAAGGCGGGGTAGGGTTCGGCCTAGAAAAGGTTGGAGGGAGGGGGTAAAGGAGGTTTTGTGTGCAAGGCGCTTGGACTTCCAGCAAGTGTGCGTGAGCATGTTAGATAGGAGCGAATGGAGACAAATGGTTTTTAGAACTTGACGTGCTGTTGGAGTGTAGGCAAGGTAACATTTATGAAGGGTTTCAGGGAAACTGGCAGGCCGGACTTGATTCCTGGAGATGGGAAGTACAGTGCCAGCACTCTGAAGGACGGGTGTTAATGTTGCAGTTTTGTAGCTGTAGTGTATGCACGCCTCTGGCAAGACAGTGATGTAGTGAATAATGAAAGTTTTTCTTTGTCAGGCCACGATGCCTTGGTGGGAAACGGCCTATGTGTTAATAAAAAAATAATAAACCAATTTCTGATCACTTTATTGGGTAGTTGAAATCAGTAAATGAGCAGTTTCTTGTACTCAATCAATAGAACAAATGGAGTTCTAGTGCAATAGCTATGAGTTTGGTCGACTGGAACAATGGAATTGACCGAAAATAGGGTTCAAAGTGAGCAAAATAGCCGATGCGTAAATATCACCAAGACCGCTAACTTCGCGAAAGTGTAATTCCATAAGTTTTCCATCAAATTCAATACTTTTGGTGTCATTATCATCAGGAAAAGATTCTCTATCATTTTATAAGAAAACAAAAAATTTAATTTTTCGACACTGAGAGCAAGTTTGTGAGCAGGAGTCTCGACAGTGAAAGGGTTAATGTTATATTAGGTAATGTTTTTTTGGTTAAAGTGGAAAAACAAGACATGTAGATGGATTTTCTTTAGATTTTAAGAAAGCGTCTGACAGGATTCCTATAAAAAAAAAGGGCTAATTTGGAAACTGTAAAACATTGGAGACACTGAATGCAAACCATTAGTAGATTAAACATTTCCCATTTAAAATGAAAAGATGAAATGTCCTTGTGGGGTATTATCACCAATGAGATGCCACAATGATTCATCTTTACTCCAATAATATTTTTAATACATATAAAAATTATTTGCTAAAAGGAATTAAGAACTACTTGCAAATGATGCAAGAATCCTATGCACAATAATAAATTAAAATGATTGTATTTTGCTGGGAAGATCTGGAAGACTGAGAAGGCAGCAAGATAAATGGATGATGGAATTTAACTCCTGAACTGTGGCAGACCTGAAAATACTGGGTGCTAGTGGTGTGGCAAAATATTGAAAAATAAAAATACTTTTTTTTATAGATTACAAAAGTGCATTTTTCTGAGTAAAATAAGACAAAGAAAAACTAAATTTGATAAGAACTTATTGTTTTTTGGTGTGCTAAATTTAGCAGAAAATGAACTGTCAGCAACATCATGTCAATGATGCCAAGTAGGATTTATTTTTATTTCCAAAGCATAAAACCATTTAGCTTCATTTTTTTTTTTCAATGTCCAACACCATGAACACTAGTTTCTTATGATATTAGTTGCATTTCAGGGTGTTTTAGTACTCAATACATGGCAAGAAGCTTAGCCTGACATAGACCCATATGGAATACAGTGGTACCCCGGTTTACGATATTTTTTCATTCCAGAATGCTGTTCAAGTGCCATTACCAAACGAATTTATCTCCTTAAGAAATGTTGTAAAATAGACTAGTCCTTTTAGACCCCCAAAATTACACTTACAAAAGCATTTAAAAAAATAAACTTACATAAAAGGGTGAGTTTGGGGACCATCGTAAACCGGGGTACCACTGTATATACGTACTATAAATTTGTACAAATAAATGTTTTCCTCATTTATTCTGATTTTCTTTTTATCTTCTAACACTATGAACAAAAAAGTCTTATGATATTACAACTGATTCAGGTTATAATGCCTCTCAAAACATGAAAATTAGTCACACTGACTTTACGTTACTGTATTCTGTTAAAAGTACATTATGCTGTAGCGTACTTTTTGTGCCCATAAGTCTATATGCCCTCAAACCATTATAAACAAGGAAGTACAGTGGACCCCCAGTTAACGACCATAATTCGCTCCAGAATGCTGTTTGAGTGCCGTTACCGAACGAATTTATTCCCATAAGGAATAATATAAATTAGATTAGTCCTTTTAGACCCCCAAAAATACACTTACAAAAGCACTTACAAAAATACACTTACATAATGGGTTGAGTTTTGAGCAGTACGTAAACCAGGAGTCCACTGTATTATGATATTACAATTAATTCAGGGTGCGATACCACTCAAAACATGGAAATAATAAGTCACGATGTATTGCTTTCTTAGTTTATCCTGTGTTAAAAATACACATTCACTGTAAAGAATTTTTAGGTGCCCATAACATCTGTGTATCCTTAATAATATTGCACTAAATATGCGTGTGTTATGTACACAAGCTTAAATATAAACAAACTTACTAACTTACACAGATGCAGAGTGGCATGTCACACACCTTGTTTACATGTCCTGCTGAGTCACTGTTATTCATACATAAACGAGTGTCTGACAAGAAAACGGCAGAACCTCCTGTTCAGAGAAAAAAAACTTAAACAGGAGAATAAAGATAAAATTCACCAGTGCTTCACACAGGATGGTAAAATTCTAGTAACGAAAACAAATGTAGGCCGTGTGTATACTATCACAAATGAAAATGAACTGTCCCTTCGAGATGCAAATTTTACAAAGTCTGATTAACCACAGTGTCCAAATCATTATACAGTGGAACCTCTACTAACAAGTTTAATCCGTTCCATGACCTTGCTTGCAACAGGATTTGCTCATTTGTGGAATCAATTTTCCTCATTTAAATTAACTGAAATGGAATTAATCCGTTCCAGTGGAATTCCAGGCACCACAAAATACTTCAATAATTTCCATAATATCAACTCTACGGCTTATTTATCTATCACAATTCATCTAATATGACATAATAAACAATATTAATAACATAGAAACATGACATACACTAGAATGAATGTGAGTAGTGTTAGTGGAGACGGAGGCAGCGGCCATTGTTGTTTTGGAGTACAGTGGACCCCCGGTGTTCGTTCTGCTCCAAACTAGCCCTTTTATGTAAGTGTATTTTTTTAAATGCTTTTGTAAGTGTATTTTTGGGGGTCTAAAAGGACTAGTCTACTTTACATTATTCCTTATGGGGATAAATTCGTTTGGTAATGGCACTTGAACAGCATTCTGGAACGAAAAAATCACGAAAACCTGGGGTCCACTGTATAGGGCCACCACGGCGGCCATTCCTGCTCCTGGCATACCTTCCCATGCTTTTATAACAGAAAACTGAGTGTTTGTAGGGCAAACTCCATTAGATCGTCCTTTTTCTATCGTTTAATGGCTTAATTGCTACACTCTTAACCCTTTGACTGTCGGAGGCCCCTTTCTGAAACTGTCATTCTATGTCAGGAAATACTCGAAAAAAAAAAAAAAAAATTCTTATCAAAATGTTAAGATTATTTTTCTGAGTGTTTTTATCCTAAAAAAAAAAATTTTTGCGATCAGTACTTACCGAGATATGGAGGCGTAAAGTTGGCAGAAAATGAGCCGCATATGGCAACAGCGCCGAATGCCACTCACTCAGTAAACTTTTGTTTACTTCCATTCATAGATTTCTTGTTTTTTTCACTATTTTATTTTTTATGTAACTTATGTGGCCTGTGAGACTAAAGTAAGGTGCAATGTACATATATACACTCGTTGTATGCAACACAATAACCGCACAAACATTATTATCATTATATTGTTTACAAAACTTGTTTACACAAACCAACAATACAAAAAATTCTTTATTACTATTGTTCTATAATATATATACAAATGTACAGTCACTGGACATGTTCATAGAAGTTCTGCAGCTTGTGGAACTCTGAAACATGGTTCCATGCATAGTGGTGTTTTACATTCCTCACACATAAAACGAGTGTCTCTGCATTTTTGTGGGCGTTTTTTTGTATATGCACAGACAAAACACCTCTTGTGAGCAGTTTTCCTCAAAGTAGTAGCAGGCAGTTGTGTTAGGTAGTTATCCTAGGTTGATGGTCATCTGGGTTGTCATTCTTTCCTTCCTTTCTTCCTTCCTACATTCCTTCTTACCTTCCTTCCTACATTCCTTCCTTCCTACCTACCTACCTACCTACCTTCCTTCCTTCCTTCCTTTCTACCTACCTTCCTAACTTCCTTCCTTACTACCTCTCATCTCGTCCTTCCTTTCTTCCTTCTGGTTTCTATATATGCACACATAGTCACTGGACACATGCCTAGAACTGCTATAAGCTTCTGGAAGCTGGTTGTTGTGTCTGGGTCATCATTCCGTCCTTCCTTCCTACATTCCTTCTTATCTTCCTTCCTTTCATCTCGTCCTTCGTCTGGTTTCTATATATACACATATATAATCACTGGACACTTCATAGAATTGCTATTAGCTTCTGGAAGCTGGTTGTTGTTTCTGGGTTGTCATTCCTTCCTTCCTACATTCCTTCTTACCTTCCTCCTATCTTCCTTCCTGCCTTCCTTCCTGCCTTCCTTCCTACCTTCCTTCCTACCTACATTCCTTGCTACCTTCCTTCCTACATGCCTTCCTACATTCCTTCTTTCCTACATTCCTACCTACCTACCTTCCTTCCTTTCATCTCCTCCTTCCTTTCTTCCTTCTGGTTTCTATATATATGCATACATAGTCACTGGACACTTCATAGAACTGATATTTAGCTTCTGGAAGCTGGTTGTTGTGAGTGTGTGGACTTATAAATATGCTGAGTCAGGGTGCGGCTGCTGTCAAATTGACATTATACCATCACTCACCACCCTCACTGCCTTGTCAACACCCATGGGGTCCCATGCTCTTCTTCCCCACAGTCCTTCCTACCTACCTACCTTCCTTCCTACCTACCTTCCTAACTTTCTTCCTACCTACCTTCCTTCCTTACTACCTTTCATCTCGTCCTTCCTTTCTTCCTTCTGGTTTCTATATATACACACATAGTCACTGGACACGTGCCTAGAACTGCTATAAGCTTCTGGAAGCTGGTTGTTGTGTCTGGATCATCATTCCGTCCATCCTTCCTTCCTTCCTACATTCCTTCTTACCTTCCTTCCTACATTCCTTTCTTCTTTTCATCTCATCCTTCCTTTCTTCCTTCCTTCTGGTTTCTATATATTTTTTTTCAACAAGTCGGCCGTCTTCCACCAAGGCAGGGTGACCCAAAAAGAAAGAAAATCCCCCAAAAGAAAATACTTTCATCATCATTCAACACTTTCACCTCACTCATACATAATCACTGTCTTTGCAGAGGCGCTCAGATACGACAGCTGAGAATATGTTTATATCTAGGCACTTTTCCGTCCTTGAACGATTGCCATGATGCCTATTGCCTCTTTATTATTTTGTCTGCTGTCATGACAAAATGACAATATTTCAACATTTTGTATAATGCAATCTATTGACATTTCGCTCAAACGTCCATGTAATTAGATTACCTAACTCGTTATCTTTCATCTGATGTCGACTAGAACATTGTAAGTCTTACCAATATTGTAGTGGACGGATAGTTTTAAGCCCTATAAAATAGGGCACTATATATTTTTTTCTATCTAACTGTAAGGAAAAATGTCACTAGAAACACAGTGCCTAGGTTCAAATGCTGCTTAATTCACAGTAAAAATTCCATTGAAATTGGACCCCCCAAAAAATAATTATGCTCATCGGTCCCTTAAGTTTTTTTTTTTTTTCAACAAGTCGGCCATCTCCCACCGAGGCAGGGTGACCCAAAAAGAAAGAAAATCCCCAAAAAGAAAATACTTTCATCATCATTCAACACTTTCACCTCACTCATATAAAATCACTGTCTTTGCAGAGGCGCTCAGATACGACAGCTGAGAATATAGTCCCTCCAAACTGTCACTAAAGGAGGAGTCTGGGATAGTGACAGTTGGGAGGGACTATATTCTCAGCTGTCGTATCTGAGCACCTCTGCAAAGACAGTGATTTTATATGAGTGAGGTGAAAGTGTTGAATGATGATGAAAGGAGGGTTTGATGACCCCCCATGAAAGATGAGCGAGGATTTTAAGGAGGTTCAACTGGCTATGCTTTCAGGGAGATAATGTGAGGTTTCCAGGCCAGCCAGCAATCAAACAGAAGCCTGATAAATCTGATCGTACAGTGGAACCTTGGTTTTTGTATGCCCCAGCTTGCATGTAAAACCACAGTTATTCTCCATAAAATGTATTTTTTGTTAATATTTTTGAGTGTCTGGAACGGATTAATTGGATTTTATAGAGAATAACTGTGGTTTTACATGCAAGCTGGGGCATGAAAAAATAAACACATAAGCAGTATAATGTGATCCTTTATTGACAACGTTTCGCCCACGCAGTGGGCTTTATCGAGTCACAGACAGATCTCAGATAAAGCCCACTGCGTGGGCGAAACGTTGTCAATAAAGGATCACATTATACTGCTTATGTGTTTATTTTTCCAGATCTGTCTGTGACTCGATAAAGCCCACTGCGTGGGCGAAACGCTGTCAATAAAGGATCACATTATACTGCTTATGTGTTTATTTTTCCATTGTGTCGGTATTTTATACCATTTATTTCCAAGCTGGGGCATATGAAAAACGAGGTTCCACTGTATCACATTCAGGGATACGGGAGCCATTCAGGTATAATGGAGTATCAGAGACAATAGAACATCTAGTGAAAGTAATTTGGTGCATTTCAGCACCAGAAAATCCAAACCCATGCGTAGTGGCCCAATGGAAAACACGGTTGAGAGCATTCTGGAGTGAGGCTGCTACTAGGCAACAGTCAGTGCCTGCACAAGCTACAGAAAAGTCATCAATAAAGTGATGATCAAATATTAAATGGGAGAACAGAGGCCAGATCATTTACAGCAAGTAGAAAAATAGTAGTGCTAAGGACACATCCCTGCAGGACACCTTCAGCTTGGACAAAGTCTGGGAAAGCTGACACAAAAATAAAGCTGGCATCAAGTAGAGTGAGCTCCAAACCCTGGTGGTCCTTGGTCAAGGATCGACAAGGTTATTCACCTGATGAAATTATTTCACCTCTAAATCAACAGGATGGGACCATCTCTACTAGCAGTCAGGAGAAAGCTGATCTCTTTGCCAAACACTTTGCTGCCAAGATCCAAGTTCCTGATCCAGCAAGGGAACCTCCTTGGCTAGCCGCAAGAGCTGTGTCAAAATTGTCAGTGGTGACTATAAGGCAGGATGAGGTGTATCTTCTCGTTAAATCACTGGACCAAGAAAAAGCTGTGGGCCCAGATAAGTTAAGCCCAAGATTGCTGAGTAAATGCGCAGACCAGCAAGCAGCGCCTCTAACTTGCATCTATCAGCACTGCCTAGCACAGTGTAAATGGCCTTCTCTGTGGAAAGAGGCAAATATAGTCCCTGTTCATAAAAAGAAGAGTACAGAAGAAATCAGCAACTACAGACCAGTGTCACTCCTGTCAATCACTGGTCACTGGCAAGATTCTAGAGACAATAATATATGACAGTTTTTCAACTACCACTCATTCATTAGTGACTGTCAATATGGCTTCAGAAAAGGTTACTCTGCTGCTGATTTGTTGTTAAACCTTTTCACTAAATGGCACAAGACATTGGATGAATCCAAAGTCAGTTGTGTCATAGCGCTGGTCATTGCTGGTGCTTTCGACCGAGTATGGCACCAGGGACACTTGGCAAAACTGCAAGCACTGGGAATTGCAGGCTCTACACTATGTCTCCTCAGTGATTACCTTCAAGGTAGATAGATCTCTAAGCGTAGTTCTCAACAGGACAGAGTCAGCAAGACATCCTATTGGTGCAAGTGTTCTACAGGGAAGTGTGCCTGGACCATTGTTATGGAATGTCTACTTCAATGACTTCCTTCATCTCATCCCAGAATCCCACACATATGCAGACAACTGTACTCTGACATTTACTTATCTAAGAAAGGAAATGCCAGCTGCTCTAAGTTACATCAATCAGCAGCTTACAGCTATATCAGCCTTGGAAAAAACAATGGCAGGTCACACTTGCTCTGGAAAAAACACCAATGATGATGGTCTCTAGGCACCATGATGGTAATGCTGGAGCAGTGGTAAGAATGAATGGGAGAGTTTTGTTACCTGGGTATGACGATAGCCATGGGGCGAAATCTGACTCCAAACTGACCATGAAGAACCACATTGTAAATCTTGCAAACAAGGCGGCCAGGAAGTTTACAGCACTTAGACATATCTTGCAACTGCTCGACAGTAGAGGTTGTAAGACTTTGTACATAGCACAAGCATGTTCACACCTTGAATATGCTCCACTTTCTTGGACTACCTGCCTTCCATCTCACCTATAACTTTTCGACAGAATAGAGAAAAGAGCAAAACAACTCATCTCTCACCTGGACCCAGCCTGGACAAATCTGTCATTTTAGCAGAGCCTTTAACACCAGAGGCATGTGGGTGACCTTATTGTTATGTACAAGGCCAATATTGTCAAGGTACCACACTTGGCTCCACTCCATGGATAGCGAGAAGTGAGCTTCTGCACAACAAGATGGGCAGCAAACAGCAACTAAACTGTGGCTGTACCTTTCTCCAGATCATTTCATCTGAGATCATTTATTCCTAAGACGACTCTGAGTCTGGAACATGTTCATACAGCATAATGATATCAATGAAATGAAGTCAGTCAATCAAATGAAATTGCTATCCCAAAGATGGCTCCAACTTCATCATATTTGTATGTCTCATAACAATAAAAAGGCTTTCAAATGAGCTGATGTAAGTAACAGCTTTTAGCTTGTAAATAAAGTTAGGAACCTTAACCTAACCTTGTAAAACCCTGTGTAAAAAGAAAAGGAGAGAAGGGAGAGAGATGTACAGAGGAAAAGAGGGAGAGGGAAGGAGGAAGCATAGGAGGGAGATGGACAGACAAAGGAAGAGAGACAGAGAAAGCCTCTGTTAGTTTTTAACCAAATGCATTCATACTTAGTGTATAACCACTCTACTTATGTAGAGAGAGCTCACATTTACTTGCAAGAGACTGGTCAAGAACCTCAAATTTCAGAGTTGAAAACCACAAGTCACTAGATGTTCACTGCTCACTGTCTTGAGAGCTACTGAGATGGGTGACTGATGCAACTGGCTGCTTCACTCAGCTCCACACTGCAGCCCCTCCACCCACCCACCTCTTGTCTTCACTATATTTTTCTTATTATCACCTTGTTTTGGCTCCGATTATTAACCATGGCATAAAATAGGAATACAGTGGACCCCCGGAAATCAAACATTCTTCATTCCAGAATGCTGTTCAAGTGCTGTTACCAAACGAATTTATTCCCATAAGGAATGATGTAAATTAGATTAGTCCATTTCAGATTCCCAAAAATACACCTATAAAAGCACTTACAATAATAAACTTACATAATAGGGCGAGTTGGGAGTGTTTGATTTCCGAGGGTCCACTGTAGTAGTAATACATGAAGTGCTTAGAAGAGGAATAAGAGTAAAAATCTGAGTACTTCGGCATACAAGCAGCTCCCAACTCAAATAATTAGTCAACCCTCCATTTTCGTGTATCTCCGTTTTCGGTGATTTCAGTTTCTGGGCACTTTTTTCGAGGAAATATTACCTCCGTTTTCGGTGATTGGCTCCGTTTTCATTCAAGGTACGGAACCTGTCCAGTGCCCAGTGCACATACAAAGCCCGCAAGCCCGCCTCCCACACACATTCTCCTTCAGTGTAGCATTGTTTCTGGTTGAGTGAACATTATCCTGCGAGTTCATACAAAACATTTCTTAACAATCCATTGTTTTTGGCCCTTGATTATTGTGTGTGACTGCTAAATAAGCCACCATGGGCCCAAAGAAAGCTCCTAGTGCCAGTCCTTTGGTAAAGAAAGTGAGGAACACCATAGAATTAAAGAAAGAAATCGTAGCAAAGTGGAGTCGATAAATGCTATAGCACCAGCCAGCGATAAAGTGTAGCACTAACAGTGTAGCAAATAAGTTAAGCGATAGAAAAATGACAACACGAAACTTAACTCCTCCACTGTTGTTTGAGGAGTATAAGGGCACTGAGTCCAGAGCCGCCCTCTGCCATCATCTCCTCTAAGGTAAGTGTAAATATTTCTTATTTATATAAGCGTGAATATTTCTTATTTATAAATTAAAGTGTAAATATTTCTTATTTATAAATTAAAGTGTAAATATTTCTTATTTATAAATTAAAGTGTAAATATTTCTTATTTATAAATTATGTGCATTGTTTGTGTGAATAGTGGTGGTGGCTTTCTGCTGCCGTCGACCACCACCACGGCTTATGGTCAGTGGCCCTTATACCCAACAACAACAACAACACTACAACCAGTCCTTACATTCGTAATGACATGTTTTAGTCATTCTAGAGTTTATATCATGTTTCTATGTTATTAATATTGTTTATTATGTCATATTAGATGAAAGTTACACCAATTCATAAAGGTGGTGACCCCACAGATGTAAATAACTACAGGCCAATCTCAAACTTACCATTGCTATCTAAAATTTTTGAGAAACTAGTGCACAAGAGACTATACAGGTATCCCTCAACATTCACGTTTTCCACTTTCACGGGCTTCACACACCCACCAAATCATATTTAAGTTTCCCGCCACCCGAGCGTCCCTACTACCTTCCTTCCGACCCGGCAGCCAGCCCGCCCACCACTCACTCACTGAGTGTTTTCTTCGTTCATTATTTGTTACATATTAAACTACAGTATAACATGTATGTAGTACTATATAGTACAATATTTTACTATGTTTTCATGCGTTTTATGATTGTTCATGGTTCAATAGGTTAAGGAAGCAGTAAGTAATGAATGTACTAAATAAAGGTTATCCATTACATTTATTCCAAATTGATATCAGAAACATGATAAATACCCTAGAACTGTAATAAAGATGCTGAAATTAATAATATATGCCATATTATATGAGTGGGGTAAGAGAGCAGGCAGACCGCCACCATAAAAGATGTTTACATCAGGGTAAACATGCCTAAATCACTCTTGTTATAAGAACAAATGCAAAAATAGCATTTATTATTTTTAGAATAATAATAATTTATAATAATTGATCTGGAACACTTTAAATGTCATCAGTATTTGGTAGCTGACATTTAGAGCACTCCACAGCAATTATTATTAATTATTATTATTATTTATTATTATTATTTCCCTACAATATATTGTAGGGAAATAATAATTATTATTATTATTATAAAGCTTTTCTTATTCGTTTTTTTAGTAAATGTGTACATGAGAAGGGGTTACTAGCCCATTGCTCCGGGCATTTTAGTTGCCTTATACGACACGCATGGCTTACGGAGGAAGAATTCTTTTCCACTTCCCCATGGACAATAGAGGAAATAAAGAAGAACAAGAGCTATTAAGAAAAAGAAGAAAAACATAGATGTGTGTATGTATATATATGCATGTGCATGCCTGTGTAGTGTAACCTACATGTAAGTAGAAGTAGCTAGATATACCTGTTATCCAGCGTGTTTATGAGACAGAAAAAAGACACCAGCAATCCTACCATCATGTAAAACAGTTTCAGGTTTCTGTTTCACAGTCACCTGGCAGGACGGTAGTACCTCCCTGGGTGGTTGCTGTCTACCAACCTACACCTGTTGGAGTGTGAGCAAAGTAACATTTATGAAGGGATTCAGGGAAACCAGCAGGCCGAACTTGAGTCCTGGAGATGGGAAGTACAGTGTCTGCACTCTAAAGGAGGGGTGTTAATGTTGCAGTTTTATAACTGTAGTGTAAAGCACCCCTCTGGCAAGACAGTGATGGAGTGAATGATGACGAAAGTTTTTCTTTTTCGAGCTACCCTGCCTTGGTGGGAATTGGCCGATGTGTTAATAAAAAAAAATAAAAAAATAATATTATTATTATTATTAATATTAATATTATTATTATTATTTCCTTACAATATATTGTAGGGAAATAATAATAATAATAATAATAATAATAATAATAATAATAATAATTAATAATAATTGCTGTGGAGTGCTCTAAATGTCAGCTACCAAATACTGATAACATTTAAAGTGCTCCAGATCAATTATTATAAATTATTATTATTCTAAAAACAATAAATGCTATTTTTGCATTTGTTCTTATGATAAGAGTGATTTAGGCATGTTTACCCTGATGTAAACATCTTTTATGGTGGCAGTCTGCCTGCTCTCTTACCCCACTCATATAATATGGCATATATTATTCATTTCAGCATCTTTATTACAGTTCTAGGGTATTTATCATGTTTCTGATATCAATTTGGAATAAATGTAATACATAGATAGATAACCTTTATTACTAATATTAGTGTAATTACACAACATTTTATTAGCGCTAAGGCTAACATCCACCACCTATGACGACTCACCAGACACTGACTTATTGCTAGCCTCTCCTCCCTACAATAGCTCCTCCCACTTCGTAACAATGTTAGATTTTGAATTTAATGTATTTTTCTGTAAGCTTAACTAGTTGTATGTGTATTTTACTTTTTTATTGTTTTCTGTAATATATGAGTTATGCAAATCAAAATATAGTTATGAAGTTGGAGTTTCATTTTTTTTTCTAATGTATACATATTTAATTCAACATTTGGCATCATTACAAAGTAGGCGGAGCTACAGCAGAGGGAGAAGAAGCAGTGTGTCAGTAACTTGATTCCCCATGACACTTCACAACACTATAAAATATGTATTGTATAATTATACTATTACAGGCCTCCCTCCACAGCCAGCTCATGTCAAAATAACATGTATATAGTACATTCTTTTACGATGTTTAGATGTGTTTTATGATTGTTCATGGTTCAATAGGTTAAGGAAGCAGTATTGTATTATATTTCCCTACAATATATTGGGGCACCAAACATTCGCGATTTTTCAACATTCACGAGGCTCTTGATCCCCTAACCCTCGCGAATGTTGAGGGATACCTGTATTCGTTTATTACAGTACAAAACGTACTCAACCCCTGCCAATTTGGCTTTAGAAAAAACAAAAGCACAAACGATGCAATTGTAAAAATGCTGGACCTACTTTACACAGCACTTGAAAACAAGGAATATCCGCTAGGACTCTTTATTGACCTAAGGAAAGCTTTTGATACAGTAGACCACGGCATCCTACTCCAAAAACTTGACCATTACGGCATAAGAGGCCATGCTCTTATATATTTCAAATCCTATCTTACTAACAGGTATCAACACGTCACCTTTAACCCTTTGGGGGTCCAAGGGGTCTCTCTGAAACTCGTTCTCAGGGTACACGAATTTAAAAAAAAAATTATTTTTTCTTATTAAATGATAGAGAATCTTTTTCCGATCATAACGCCACAAAAATTATGAAATTATATCAAAAACTAACGGAATTATGCTTTCGCGAAGTTAGCGGTATCCATGACATTTACGCATCGGCGATTTCACCCATTTTGAGCCCTATTTTCAGCAAATTCCAATGTTTCAGTCTACTAAAATTATAGCTATTTCGCTAGAACTCCATTTCTTCTATCGATTGAGTACAAGAAACCGCCTATTTACCAATTTCAACTACCCAAAATAGTGGTCAGAAAATGGCAATTTGGCCAATTTCACACAAATTTCAAACGATTCCAATTTCAAAATAGGGTCCAGAATAAACAAGGCAGACATTCCTGGCACTAAAATAACATCTTCTCTGTTCATTAGTCACGTCTCTAGGCCCCTCTTACATTACTTTTGCTTTCCATTTTGAATTTTATTCTCACAAAAAATAGAAGATTTACTGTTATGTATACAACTGCATCATTGTAAAAATGGTATAAATAATATCAGCGCACTTGTGCAAGAATATTAGACTCTCCAGTTGATGTGTATTGGACGCATGGTGTGATTTGTTTACTCTTGAACATCGGCCAAAATCGAAAATTTTCGCTACTTTGCGCTCAGTTTCAAGGTACTTGTCATCGTGAAACCAGTCAAAATTATCTCTATTTCTGTAATATACCATCTATTCTATAAAATGAGACTAAGAAAACGAGAATACAAGCATAAATACCATACGAAAATAGACTGCAAAGTTGCTGTTTTAAACCAAAAACACGGTCAGTTTTTTTTTCCTCATTATGCACTGTGTGATGCAGGATTTTTTTTATACTGCGCACACTGACCGCACAGACCCATTCTATCACATCTAGGCCTAACAGCCTGTTTCTGCTTGATTTGAGGGCGCTAGAATTTAGGCATACTAGTACGTCAATAACCCCAGGGCGTAAAACGTACTAGTACGACCAAAACTCCGAAAGGGTTAAAGACACAACTTCATCTACATGACCACTTGATATTGGAGTACCACAGGGAAGTGTCCTTGGTCCCCTGCTCTTCCTCATATTCATAAATGATCTACCCAACGTATCCCAACACCTAAAACCGATTCTCTTTGCTGATGATACGATTTATGTCATCTCCCACCTAAATCTAGCCTCACTCAACACCATTGTTAATGAAGAGCTACTAAAAATATCAACCTGGAAGACAGCCAACAAACTTACACTTAACACTGACAAAACCTTATACATTATGTTTGGAAACAGAACAGGAGTTGCACAACTGAACATAATGATTGACAACACTCCTATTCCTAAACACAATGAGGGCAAATTCCTGGGCCTACACCTGGAGAGCAACCTGAATTTCAGCACCCATATCAACCACATAGCAAAAAAAAGTATCCAAAACGGTTGGTATCCTCTATAAAATACGTTATTATGTACCGCAATCAGCCCTACTCACACTATACTATTCACTCATCTATCCCTACCTCACCTATGCCATATGTGCTTGGGGATCAACAGCAACAACTCACCTAAAACCAATATTAACCCTTTGGGAGTCCCAAGGCCCTCTCCCAAACTCGTTCTCAGGGTCGCAAATTTTTCGGAAAAAAAATAAATTATCTTTTTTATGAAATGATAGAGAATCTTTTTCCGATCATAACGACACCAAAATTATGAAATTTGATCGAAAATTAACAGAATTATGCTTTCACGAAGTTAGCGGTATCGATGACATTTACGCATTGGCGATTTCACCCATTTTGAGCCCTATTTTCGGCAAATTCCAATGTTTCAGTCTACTAAAATTATAGCTATTTTCCTAGAATTCCATTTGTTCTATCAATTGAGTACAAGAAATCGCCAATTTACCGATTTCAACTACCCAATAAGGTGGTCAGAAATTGGCAATTTGGCCAATTTCACACAAATTTCAAAAGATGCCAATTTCAAAATAGGGTCCAGAATAAATGAGACAGAAATTCCTGGCACTCAAATAACATTTTATCTGTTCATTAGTCACGTCTCCAGGCCCCTTTTACATTACTTTTGCTTTCCATTTTGAATTTTTATTCTCACAAAAAATAGAAGATTTACTGTTATGTATACAACTGCATCATTGTAAAAATTGTATAAATAATATCAGCGCACTTTTGCAAGAATATTAGACTACCCAGTTGATGTGTATTGGACGCATGGCGTGATTTGTTTACTCTTGAACATCTGCAAAAATCGAACATTTTCGCTACTTTGCGCTCAGTTTCAAGGTACAGTGGACCCCTGGCTAACGATCAAAATTCATTGCAGAAGCCTGCTCAAGTGCCATTACCGAATGAATTTACTTCCTTAAGAAATAATGTCACGTAGGTTAGTCTATTTCAGACCCCCAAAAATACACTTCCACAAGCACTTACAATATTATACTTACATAACTGTAAGATTTCCGGGGTGATCGTTAGCCGGGGTTCCACTGTACTTGTCATCGTGAAACCAGTCAAAATTATCTCTATTTCTGTAATATATCATCCATTCTATCAAATGAGACTAAGAAAACGAGAATACAAGCATAAATACCATCCGAAAATAGACTGCAAATTCGCTGTTTTAAACCAAAAACACGGTCAGAGTTTTTTTTCCTCATTATGCACTGTGGTGTGCAGGATTTTTTTTATACTGCGCACACTGACCGCACAGACCCATTCTCTCACGTCTAGGCCTAACAGCCTGTTTCTGCTTGATTTGAGGGCGCTAAAATTTAGGCAAACTAGTACGACGAAAACCCTGGCGCGTAAGCCATACTAGTACGGCCGAAACCCCGAAAGGGTTAACTCAACAAAAATCCGCAGTAAGAATTATCACGCAATCCAATCCCAGGCAACACCCCCCCCACTCTTCAAAGACCTAAATTTACTCACTGTCCAGAACATCCACACTTACTACTGTGCAACCTACATGTATAGAACCATAAATTACAATATTAACCCTGAACTAAAACGCTTTCTTGATAGTTGTGACAGGACCCATAGACACAATACCAGACACAAAAATCTCTATGACATTCCACATGTCCAGCTAAATCTATACAAACGTTCAATGTACATTAAAGGACCTAAAATCTGGAACTCCCTACCTGAAAACTCCAAAACTGCAGACTCAGCCACCATTTTCAACACTATCATCAAAAAACATCTTATCTCACTAACACACCCGACCATCACCTAAACACATACACACACATCCTCCTCATCTACACCACACTGACCCAAAGGACAGTAAACATAGTTATTGTCTAATAAATCCGAAACTAGTCTTAAGTTTGCCTGATTTACTCCAATATTGGAGCTTTAATAGAAACTGTGTAACATGCCAAGACAAAACCATTCTTATTACTAATTTTTTACAATCTAAACATTCTAAACTACCTCACTATGGTAAATATATTTAATCATTTGAAATTTGTACTCATTTGTAATCTGTAATACAATCTAGTTATCCTGAACTACATCACTATTGTAAATCTCTTTAATCATTTGAAATTTATATTCATATGTAATTTTTAATATAGATTAAAACCTAGTATTAAGTCTGCCCAAAATGCCCAGGCATGCTAGGCATGCTAACGGCCATCGTTGTAATTATAGTCCTTAGTCCTTAACCCTTAAACTGTCCACACATAGATATACGTTCACCTGCATACTGCTCCGAATATTTTGAAAAAAAAATCGTTTTTTTTTAAATGAAGAGCGCATTTTTAGAAATAGGATAGGCTAAAAAAAATTTTTTAGAGCCAGTACTTACCGAGATATAAGCCCGCGAAGTTGGTGCTAAATGATGTGGTGTCGGCAATATGGAGCTCTGCCGCTTGCAGAAACAATAAACATTTATCGTTTTTTTTCATTTTTTTTCCATTTTCTGTTGTTTTTATGCTATGATAATAATGTTTTGATGCAGATCTTTTGATTTCATTGCCAATTCTTGTTTAGACACAAATGTTTGGTACTGAATTAGTAATCATACTGTCACTAACACACATGTTCACACTGATAAATGAATTTGTACACCTGGTTCAATCACTTACTATTGTTTACATATATATACAAGGTATTTACAGGTCCCATTTATGTTTCTAGAAGTCCACCACTGTATGATACTCTAAGAAGCATGGATTCATACAGAGTGCCACTCCACATTGCTGACACATGTATCGTGTGTCTTTTCGCACTTGGGGTCGCTGTTTACTGTAAGCACACACAACACACCTGGTCACAGACCGGGCCACGGGGGCGTTGACCCCTGGAATTCTCTCCAGGTAAACACTTTTTCTGAGAGTACTTCTTCTTTGGAGTAGATGGTAATGGTATCAGGCACTTTCAGGTTGGGCACTTTCCCTTCTGGTTGTGGAGTGACAGGTCGCTGTGGAGTGGCAGGTATAGGTGTGGTACCATACTTTCTCGCTATCTGCTTGATGACATTAAGGGTGAATTCCGCATATCGTTGTCGCTTCCCAGTCTTTATTTCATACATGTTGAAGGCATTGAGCATTCCAATGTCAACAAGGTGGAAAAACACTTTTATATACCACTTGCGACTCCTACGCACAGTCAACAAAGCCTATCATCATGTCACACTTATCGACTAGTCGCATATTGTGTGTATAGTCGATGACAACAGCTGGCTTTTCAATAGGTTCATTGTTGAACCTGCTCAGTCTGTCTGTCTGTACCATCTCGTTTCTGTGGATGGTTGACAGCAATGTCACGTCCTGTTTGTCATGCCATGACAGTGCCATGATGTCATTGGCATGAAACGCCTGCACTACACTTCCTCCAGTGAACTTTGGCATGTGTTTTCTATTTCTTCTCACTGTTCCACATATATCAGTATTGTTCATACGTAGGAAATCAGCGAGCATAGTGCTTGTGTACTAGTTGTCTGTGAACAATGTATGGCCCTTGCCAAGGTATGGCTGCATCATCTTGCAAACATCATCACCAGAAATGCCCAACATGCACCTGGTATCATCGAGTGTATTTTTTCTTGTGTAGATAATGACATCCAACACAAGACCAGTCTCACAGTCACACATAACAAACAGTTTTATACCAAAGCGATTACGTTTGCTTGGTATATATTGTTTGAATGACAGTCGTCCCTTGAACAGAACCAAGGACTCATTAACAACAATGTTCTTGAATGGATAAAAGTAGGCACTGAATTTTTGCTTGAGATACATAAACAATTCCCGGATTTTATAGAGGAGGTCATTTCGGTTTGGTGTATTCCTGTCAGAGAAGTGCAATATTCTTAGCAACAGAATGAATCTGTTGCAGGGAAGGAGGTCACGGAAGACTGGAGTGCTAATGAAGTGGTCTGTGGACCAGTAGTTTGCTATATTGTTCTTATATGTGTGTGGCATAAGCATGACAGTGCCAAGGAATAAATACATTTCAGCCACAGTTGTATCTTTCCACCTGCGCAGCCATGACGATTCTGTAACATCTACATGGTCCTTTGTATACTGGTAGTACAGGTTGGTCTGGGTAACAATCAGTTTCATTATTGGTTCATCAAAGTATAGTTGAAAATAGTCTAACTCTGTAGACTCATTTGTGATGGGACAGTGTGGCATGATGCCACTTTCACTGCCATCAAAATTGAAAGGATGTGGCACGAATGGTGTATGTTCAGTCCAATTCCATTCACGATCAGACGGTGCAGGGTGGACCTGTGACATGGGACGTGGGGGAGCAGGAGGAGGGACGGGAGTGAGGCCAGCACATGGTTGAGAGGGTGCCTCGTGGTCCTTTGTCTGTCCGCACACCGCGCCATGTGGTCCAGGCATCGTGCCACCCACCACTTCTTCCTCCATCCCAGCATACTCTCCTTCATTATCACTATCACTGTCAGTGGCAGGGGTTTTGGAACGTGACCTGCTAAGACCCTTGCCTCTGACTGCATATGGCACACTACCTGAACGTAGGTTATGACGCCCAAAAGTACGTTTCACTGGGGAATAATGATAATCACTGTCACTCGACGAATCGTCTATGGGCATAAAATCAATTTCATCATCGTCACTTATATCACTTTCACTATCGTCATCACCATAACACATGGAAAATGATAATTTCCTCTTGCGGAGTTGCCTTTGTGTAGTAACACTAGCAATCCCAGAGGTGCTGGGCTGAGGGTCTGTGGCCACACTGGCCACACCAGATGTGCTGGGCTGAGGGTCTAGTATGGCCACACTGTGCACACTGGCCACACTGGTCACCCCAGAGGTGATGGGCTGAGGGTCATCTGGGTTGTCATCAATAGTTTCACTAATTCCTTGATTATTAGTGGCTATATCACTGTCTAATGACAGTGATATAGCTACTGGGGTTTGCCATGATGTTGACCCAAGATGGAGCTGAAACTAACTGGAGCTACCATGCGGTACCCTGGCGTCCCCGATTTTTTTCATACTGCGCACACTGAGTGCGCAGACCCATTCTTCTCATGTCTAGGTGACTCAGGTCTATCGCGCTAAATTTGAATGAATGAAAAATAAAACGTAGATCTACGTTCGGGGCAGTACGCACGTGAACGTATATCTATGTGTGGACAGTTTAAGGGTTAAAATGTAAAACACACATTGTAATTTTTACAGAAATAAATCAATTTGAATTTGAATTGTGATAGATAAATAAGCCGTAGAGCTGATATTAGTGTCAAATTGAAGCATTTTGTCCTGCCTCCCAACAATAAACTCGCCTCCCTCTCTCCTCTCCATCTTCCATACACCAACAAGAGTCGCCAATAAAGGTAAGTGTAATGTTAAATGTTCATTTATACATGTTATTAGTGCTTTATATTTATTTGTCATTCTTTTCTGTATGTAAATCTATATTTAATCTCTAAAAAAATATTTTTTGTTAATACTCCTGGGTGTCTGAAACGGATTAATTGAATTTACATTATTTCTTATGAGGAAAATGGCTTCAGTTTTCGTAGATTTCAGTTTTAGTCGATCCCTCTGGAACGGATTAAACACAAAAACCGAGGGTTGACTGTATGTAAGTGTATTTTTGTAAGTGCCTTTGTAAGTGTATTTTTGCGGGTCTGAAATGGATTAATCATTTAATTTACATTATTCTTGATGGGAACAAGTTCATTCGGTATTGGCACTCGAACAGCCTTCTGGAAGGAGTGCATGCCCATTTTCTATGGAATATACAATAAATGTGTCAAACACATGCTTTCCCTAACAGCTTGACTTAGGTAAGTTTGTTTAATACGTAAGTTATTTATTTAAGCTAAGGTACATATCATACAATTTTTTTTTTACAATGGTCTTGATGGCACACATGTTATGGACACACAAAAAGTACATTATGCAAGTTTAACCTTAGATACCCAATTTTTAAGTTTAACATTTTACACGTTTGAGTCTGAACCTCAATACATTCAACTAGGCCTAGTAGGGCAACATGAACCTTCTCCATACATTTCTAAATCATCATGAAACAACATCTATAATGTAAATTATTAAAAACATTATTAATATTGACAATTTAAGAATTAAAAAAAAAAAACTTGCATTGCTTTTTTTAGAGGTGTCATAGCATGTAACCCAAATTTTCCCAGTAGTTGTTCACTCCACTCATAGTATTTTCCCATATAACTTCATTTTTCTGGAACCTAATTGGCATGAAAGTTGGTTGTCTACTGTACAAATCACTTTGTTTCTTCAAACATTAGTATATTTTACCCAAAACAGTCAAGAATAAAATCCTGAACAAGTTTAGAAGAACAAAGTATGAAAATTCACATATCTTGACAAAATTTAACCAAATAACTAGGAACCATCACACCTACAACAAATGACAATATACCAAATACATGATACACCAAACAACCCTATACCAAATTTTCAAGAAAATATCTTCACTTTCAACAGTTGGTGTCTGTGGTGCTGTCACTGTCTTAGTTTTGAAGGACAAAAAATGCATTTCTGTGCTAGCCCAGTGGCTTAAAGATGCTATACCACTTCCCCTCCCTATTCTTTCCTGATTGCTAACTGGCGAGTCAAAGAGTGAGGTCATTTGCTAGAGGGCACTGGCATGGCAAGAGTGGAGCAGCGAGTGGAACAGAGATTTAGGAAGCTAACATCAAGCATGAAAATGAGTCAGCCCTTTTTTGACCAAGTGACAGGCAGACACGTCCAGGTCTTGTTTTAAGTGAGCTACTAGGCCCCAGTGCAGTAATGAGTTTTTCATCCTTCAAAACCCTTTATTCTTACATGAAATATAACAATTATATTACTCTTTCCTAAAGTACTTCTCCTGCACCCAACACCATGTATGTGTACTTATGGCTACCTGCTGGAAGAAAGCATAAGAAATATTAAACTGTTGCTGCATGCAATCCATGATTAATCATTTCCTCTAGGTATTAAATCTTCTCGTTATCCCGCCTACTTTCTTGTATCCATCTGTTAATAACATAATTTAAGAACTGTATAAAATAGTAGAATATTAAGCTGAAATTAATGTGTGTTACAGTCTCTCTTCTGGAGTGATGCAGCATCCTCAAGGATAAGGAAGGAATTAGTATGACATGAGAAATAAAGCTGACAATTTTCAGTGGCATTAAAAGGAACAATATGCATTGGACTATTTCTCACTTTGCAAGGTCTTAGTCTAATTCCAATGGCACCACAATATCCCATTGCATTTTATAAGAATAAAGCACATCAAATCACAAGCATATGCATTAAGAATGGAAGGAAATATTTTTTCGTCTCAGCACTTATCAGCTAAATTTATTACAGAAAATATGTAATTAAATTAAATTTCTTAAGATAAATTAAAATAAACTGAATAAAGCTGCTAACTTAAAAAATCATTAATTAAAGATAAAGTGCTTAAATTTCACCACCAAATACTAACAATGTCTAACTGGACAGTCTGACATTATTTATTTTACAATAATCTTCAAACATTATAGTGTATGGAGTCTCATTAAAAATAATTATTTTGGTGATGAAAAATACTCAAGAGTTTGGATGTCGCATTTCTAAAACTGGAAACATTAAATAGAAAAAATATATCAGTAACCTACGTTGGCACTCGTAGGGTTTGCCGGGAGTTTCTTCATCACCCTCTACTGGTGTTTTAGACTGAGCCTCCTTCTTCTTCCTTCCACGACTACTTGGAGTCTGAGAATGAAAAGAAGTGAGATATGACTTGCTTTATGATCCATGTCTAACAGTGATAAACATTTTGTTACAGAAACAAGTATCAGTCAATCAATGGAGGTGATCACAGGATTATATACAGGATTAACGCTTTTACCGTCTACCACATAGATCTACACCATTGAGACCAGTGTCACTTACGAAGATATACAGCTTAAATAGCACCCTCAAGTATGCTACAAGTGGTAAATTTTGGCCTAAATAAGAGATAATGGGTCTCTGCAGTGGTTTTTGCACACTATAAAAAATGCACAGGCATAACACAAGGCACAAAACACTCTTTGACATCCCTAGTATCTGTCTCATGTATGTAAAAATGCAATGCACATAAATGGCCCGAAGATCTGGAATTCACTGCCCGAACCAGTAAAAGGTACCCTGCCTGTAAATCAATTTAAGAGCTATACTTAAAAATCATCTCATTTCCAAAAATTAACCATACCAACACTATGCTAAATCATCTAATCAGTTTAAAGCAATGCAAAAAAAAAAAAAAAATTTATGACCTCTAATCTATTAAAACATAATTTTTTTTTTAACAAGGGAGTTTCCCACCAAGGCATGGTGACCCAAAAAGAAAGAAAAGCCCAAAAAGGAAAAAACTTTCATCATCAAACACTTTCACCATCACTCATCAATAATCACTGTCTTTGCAGAGCCGCTCAGACACGGCAGTTTAGATGTCCCTCCAAACTGTCAATATCAAAAACCCCTCCTTTAAAGTGCTGGCATTGTACTTCCCATTTCCAGAACTAAAGTCTGGCTAACATACTTAAAATTGTACTGCTGTATCGTTGTAAATTGTACTACTTGTAATACAGCCTCTCCTCGCTTAACAACGGAGTTCCGTTCCTAAGACCACGACAGTAAATGAATTTGTCGCTAAGTGAGGAACATACTATAATGGTAGTGGGTTTTATGTCAAACCATCTTTGATATTGTTTTATACAAATACAAATACAAACAAATACAATTTTATTTCTTTGCTCGTGTACATGGGTTTACATTACAATCATAAATTGAGGTGCAAGGAGAGTCTCTGGCATGCCTTGGCATTAGGGGCAGCTTAATCTAATGGCTTATAGACTATGAACATAATATTGGAGTAATTGAGTGAGTTTGAATTGGTAGATCGTTCAAATTATGATATGTTAATACATTGTTCATTACAAAATGATGATAGACATTGTAACAAGTGTTTAGTAGGATGGAACAAAATAGTAAAAATTAAATTATCTTAATGATAATAATAATAATAATAATAATAATAATAATTTTTATTTCAATGCATGTTACAAGTGTACAATGTTATTGGTAGTTACAAATATAATACAATTATAAAACTGTAATGCAAGGAGAGCCACTGGCATGCCATGGCATTAGAGCCTTTTGAGAGTAATTTACAGTTTGAGTATTTAGTTTAGGTGGTAACATAATTGTAAAAATTGAAATTATTTTATAGGAAAATAACTTTGAGCATTTTTAAAGGCAATTTACAGTATGAGTATTTAGTTTAGGGTGAGTAGGTGGTTTTTGAGAAGAGTCTTAAATTTATTTTCAGACAAGGTTATTTTAGCATTTCCTGGTAATGAGTTTCAGATTCTGGGGCCCTTTATGTGCACAGAATTCTTACATAGGTTGCTGTGGACACAGGGTACATCAAAAAGTGATCTGTATATTGTGTTATGGTCATGGGTCCTATTAAAGTTGGTGAGGAGAATTTTGAGTGGAGGGTTTATATTAGAATGTAGAGTTCTATGTATGTAGTAGGCACAAGAATAAGTGTGAATGTTCTTTATGGTGAGTAGTTTTAGGCTTTTAAATATTGGTGGAGTATGCTGTCTAGAGTGGAAATTTCTTATCATTCTGACTGTAGCCTTTTGCTGGGTTATTAGTGGTCTAAGGTGATTTAATGTTGTTGATCCCCATGCACAGATTCCATACGTGAGATATGGGTAAATGAGCGAGTGATATAGTGCAAGGAGAGCTGATTGAGGCACATAGTAGCGTATCTTAGATAATATGCCTACTGTCTTAGAGATTTTCTTGGAAATTTGTTGTATGTGTGTTTGGAATTTAAGGCTACTGTCAATGTGGATTCCTAGGAATTTTTCCTCTGTGAGTCTTGTGATGGGTGAACCGTTGAGTGTTATGTTAAGTGGAACATTTGTAACTCTGTTTCCAAACTGTATAAAGTAGGTCTTGTCAGTATTTAGAGTAAGTTTATTAGTCGTCATCCATGTCAATATTTTCTGTAATTCTGCATTAACAGTATTGGCCAGTATGACTGGATTTGGGTGAGAGAAGACATATGTTGTGTCATCCGCAAATAATATGGGTTTGAGTAGTTGTGATGCATTAGTTAGGTCATTGATGTAAATGAGGAATAAAAGTGGACCCAGTACACTTCCTTGAGGGACTCCGACTGTAATTTGCTGTGTGGAAGAGTTCACTCCATTTGTGTACACGTATTGGCTTCTGTTACTGAGGTATGACTTTATGTAGTTGAGCGAGTGCCCTCTTATAATCTCTTAACCCTTTGGGGGTCCAAGGGGTCTCTCTGAAACTCATTCTCAGGGTCCACTAATTTAAAAAAAAAAAAAAAAAAAATTCTTATAAAATGATAGAGAATCTTTTTCTGATCATACTGCCACAAAAATTATGAAATTTGATCGAAAATTAACGGAATTATGCTTTCGCGAAGTTAGCGGTATCCATGACATTTACGCATCGGCGATTTCGCCCATTTTGAGCCCTATTTTCAGCAAATTCCAATGTTTCAGTCTACTAAAATTATAGCTATTTCGCTAGAACTCCATTTCTTCTATCGATTGAGTACAAGAAACCGCCTATTTACCAATTTCAACTACCCAAAATAGTAGTCAGAAAATGGCAATTTGGCCAATTTCACACAAATTTCAAACGATGCAAATTTCAAAATAGGGTCCAGAATAAACAAGGCAGACATTCCTGGCACTAAAATAACATCTTCTCTGTTCATTAGTCACGTCTCCAGGCCCCTCTTACATTACTTTTGCTTTCCATTTTGAATTTTTATTCTCACAAAAAATAGAAGATTTACTGTTATGTATACAACTGCATCATTGTAAAAATGGTATAAATAATATCAACGCACTTGTGCAAGAATATTAGACTCTCCAGTTGATGTGTATTGGACGCATGGTGTGATTTGTTTACTCTTGGACATCGGCCAAAATCAAACATTTTCGCTACTTTGTGCTCAGTTTCAAGGTACTTGTCATCGTGAAACTAGTCAAAATTATCTCTATTTCTGTAATATATCATCTATTCTATAAAATGAGACTAAGAAAACGAGAATACAAGCATAAATACCATACGAAAATAGACTGCAAAGTCGCTGTTTAAACCAAAAACATGGTCAGTTTTTTTTCCTCATTATGCACTGTGGTGCAGGAATTTTTTTATACTGCGCACACTGACCGCACAGACCCATTCTATCACATCTAGGCCTAACAGCCTGTTTCTGCTTGATTTGAGGGAGCTAGAATTTAGGCGTACTAGTACGTCAATAATCACAGTGCATAAAACGTACTTGTACGACCATAACCCCGAAAGGGTTAATGTCACCTTTGCACCATTTATATTTCTGGTATATTTTTAAATGTTTATACAGCAGTGTACTGTATACTGTAATAAACAGAATAGAGAAAATCAGCTTTAACCCTTTGGGGGTCCAAGGACCCTCTCTGAAACTCGTTCTCAGGGTCCACGAATTTCAAAAAAAAAAAAAAAAAAAAAAAATCTTATAAAATGATAGTTTTTTTTCTAAACCTAACAAGCTAAAAAATACATTTTTGCGATCAATACTTACCAAGATATAGAGGATTGAAGTTGACGAAAATTGAACCGGTGACGGCAACATCGGTGACTTCCAGTTGGCCGGTAATCTTTTATTTTCTTTCTTGAAGTTGTTTTCTTATCGATTTTAATTTTTTTTTTTTTTGCAAATAACTTTTATGGCCTGTGAGACCAATATAAGTGCTGTTTTTTCAAATATTCACTCGCTAATTATTATACAATAATGACATAAAGTTTGTTATCACTATTTTGTTTACACAACTTATTCACAGATATTTACAATAACAAATATTGTTTATTTCTATTGTTCAATCATATATATACATATATAGAGTCACTGGACATGTTTCTAGAAGTTCTGCAGCCTGTGGAAGTCTCTGAAACATGGTTCCATGCACAGTGGTGTTTTACATTCCACACACATAAAACGAGTGTCTCTGCATTGTTGTGGGCATTTTTTTGTATGTGCACAGACAAAACACCTCTTCTGAGCCTTTTTCATGCAAGCAGTAGCAGGCAGTTTTGTTAGGAAGTGTTCACCAAGCCTCAGACGAGAGGGTAGGTGTTGATAACTTGGTGTTGGGCGGTTTTCTATTGCAGGTGTTGTTCCTTGGTACTTGAATATTATTTGTCTGATGACAGACAAACAAAATTCGCCATATGGTGGTTTTTTTGTGGTCTTCAACTTATAAATATTATAAGCATTGAGCATGGTAATGTCCAGAATGTGAAATAAGTTTTATGTACCACTTGTAACTCTTGCGAACACAATCAGCAAACCCAATCTGCATGTCACATTTGTCCACTAAGCGCATATTGACGGTGTAGTCCATCACAGTTGCAGGTTTTAGAATGGGTTCATTGGTCTCTCTACTCACCCTGCCAGTGTCTGTCATTTCATTAGGGTGAATTGATGACAACAGTGTTACATCTCGTTTGTCATGCCACCGAAATGCCATGATGTCATTGGCAGCAAACGCCTGCACTTCACCTCGACAAGTGCCTGCACTGAACCTAGGCATATGCTTACGATTTCCACGCACTGTACCGCACACATCTGTCAAGTTCACTCGCAAAAAATCACTGAGGGAGGGGCTTGTGTACCAGTTATCAGTATATAATATATGCCCCTTACCAAGATATGGTTCCATCATTGTTCTAACCACATCACCAGAGATACCCAGTAACTTCCTGCTATCTTTCAATGTATTACTTCCAGTGTACACAATAATATCCAATACAAGACCACTGTAGCAATCACAAAGCACAAACAACTTTATACCAAAGCGTTTCCTCTTGCTTGGTATATACTGCTTGAATGACAGTCTACCTTTGAACAGAATCAGTGATTCGTCAATAACAAGCTTCCTGAAGGGATAAAAATGCATATTGAATTTCTCTTTCAGATACAGAAACACATTCCTAATCTTATATAACCTGTCGTTTCTGTCAGGCCTGGTTTTGTCTGAGAAGTCCTGCCAGGTGACTGTGAAACAGAAACCTGAAACTGTTTTACATGATGGTAGGATTGCTGGTGTCTTTTTTCTGTCTCATAAACACGCTGGATAACAGGTATATCTAGCTACTTCTACTTACACTATAGGTCACACTACACAGGCATGCACATGCATATATATACATACACACATCTACGTTTTTCTTCTTTTTCTTGATAGCTCTTTTTCTTTTTATTTTCTCTATTGTCCATGGGGAAGTGGAAAAGAATCTTTCCTCCGTAAGCCATGCGTGTCGTATGAGGCGGCTAAAATGCCGGGAGCAATGGGCTAGTAACCCCTTCTGCACATTTACTAAAAAAGAGAAGAAGAAAAAATTTATAAAACTAGGATGTTTGAATGTGTGTGGATGTAGTGCGGATGATAAGAAAGAGATGATTGCTGATGTTATGAATGAAAAGAAGTTGGATGTCCTGGCCCTAAGCGAAACAAAGCTGAAGGGGGTAGGCGAGTTTCAGTGGGGAGAAATAAATGGGATTAAGTCAGGATTATCTGAGAGAGTTAGAGCTAAGGAAAGGGTAGCAATAATGTTGAAGGATCAGTTATGGAAGGAGAAGAGGGAATATAAATGTGTAAATTCAAGGATTATGTGGATTAAAATAAGGGTCGGATGCGAAAAGTGGGTCATAATAAGCGTGTATGCACCTGCAGAAGAGAGGAGTGTAGAGGAGAGAGAGAGAGAGATTTTGGGAGATGTTAAGCAAATGTATAGGAACTTTTGAACCAAGTGAGAGATAATTGTGGTAGGGGACCTAAATGCTAAAGTAGGAGAAACATGTAGAGAGGTGTGGTAGGTAAGTTTGGGGTGCCAGGTGTAAATGATAATGGAGCCCTTGATTGAACTTTGTTTAGAAAGGGGTTTAGTTATAGGTAATACATATTTTAAGAAAAAGAGGATAAATAAGTATACAAGATATGATGTAGGGCGAAATGACAGTAGTTTGTTGGACTACGTATTGGTAGATAAAAGACTGTTGAGTAGACTTCAGGATGTACATATTTATAGAGGGGCCACAGATATATCAGATCACTTTTTAGTTGTAGCTATAGTGGGAGTAAAAGGTAGATGGGATACAAGGAAAATAGAAGCAGTAAGTAAGATAGAGGTGAAGGTTTATAAACTAAAAGAGGAGGCAGTTAGAGTAAGATATAAACAACTATTGGAGGATAGATGGGTTAGTGAGAGTGTAGGCAATGGGGTCGAAGATGTATGGGGTAGATTTAAAAATGTAATGTTAGAGCGTTCAGCAGAAGTTTGTGGTTACAGGCGAGTGGGTGCAGGAGGGAAGAAGAGCGATTGGTGGAATGATCATGTAAAGAGAGTAGTAAGGGAGAAAAAGTTAGCATATGAGAGACTTTTACAAAGTAGAAGTGATGCAAGAAGGGAAGAGTATATGGAGAGAAAAAGAGAGGTTAAGAGAGTGGTGAAGTAATGTAAAAAGAGAGCAGATGAGAGAGTGGGTGAGATGTTATCAACAAATTTTGTTGAAAATAAGAAAAAGTTTTGGAGTGAGATTAATAAGTTGAGGAAACCTAGGAAACAAATGGATTTGTCAGTTAATAATAGGAGAGGAGAGTTATTAAATGGAGAGTTAGAGGTATCGGGAAGATGGAGGGAATATTTTGAGGAGTTGTTAAGTGTTGATGAAGACAAGGAAACTGTGATTTCGTGTATAGGGCAAGGAGGAATAACATCTTGTAAGAGTGTGGAAGAGCCAGTTGTGAGTGTGGGGGAAGTTTGTGAGGCAGTGGGTAGAATGAAAGGGGGTAAGGCAGCTGGGATTAATGGGATAAAGATAGAAATGTTAAAAGCAGGTGGGGATATAGTTTTGGAGTGGTTAGTGCTATTATTTAATAAATGTATGGAAGAGGGTAAGGTACCGAGGGATTGGCAGAGAGCATGTATTGTTCCTTTGTATAAAGACAAAGGGGACAAAAGAGAGTGCAAAAATTATAGGGGAATAAGTCTGTTGAGTGTACCTGGTAAAGTGTATGGTAGAGTTATTATTGAAAGAATTAAGAGTAAGACAGAAAGCAGGATAGCAGATGAACAAGGGGGCTTTAGGAAAGGTAGGGGGTGTGTAGACCAAGTGTTTACAGTGAAACATATAGGTGAACAGTATTTGGATAAGGGTAAAGAGGTTTTTGTGGCATTTATGGATTTGGAAAAGGCGTATGATAGGGTGGATAGGGGGGCAATGTGGCAGATGTTGCAGGTACAGTGGTACCCCGACTTACGATATTTTTTCATTCCAGAATGCTGTTCAAGTGCCATTACCAAACGAATTTATCTCCATAAAAAATGATGTAAAATAGACTAGTCCTTTTAGACCCCCAAAATTACACTTATAAAAGCATTTAAAAAAATAAACTTACATAAAAGGGTGTGTTTGGGGACCATCGTAAGTCGGGGTACCACTGTATATGGAACAGGAGGTAGGTTACTGAAAGCAGTGAAGAGTTTTTATGAGGACAGTGAGGCTCAGGTTAGAGTGTGTAGGAGGGAGGGGGACTATTTCCCAGTAAAAGTGGGCCTTAGACAAGGATGTGTGATGTCACCGTGGTTGTTCAATATATTTATAGATGGGGTTGTAAGACAAGTGAATGCGAAGGTCTTGGCAATAGGTGTGGGGTTAAAAGATAAAGAATCAAATACAAAGTGGGAGTTGTCAGAGTTCCTTTTTGCTGAAGACACTGTGCTTTTGGGAGATTCTGAAGAGAAGTTGCAGAGGTTGGTGGATGAATTTGGTAGGGTGTGTAAAAGAAGAAAATTGAAAGTGAATATAGGAAAGAGTAAGGTGATGAGGATAACAAAAAGATTAGGTGACGAAAGATTGGATATCAGATTGGAGGGAGAGAGTATGGTATGGAGGAGGTGAATGTATTCAGATATTTGGGAGTGGACATGTCAGCGGATGGGTCTATGAAGGATTAGGTGAATCATAGAATTGATGAGGGGAAAAGGGTGAGTGGAGCACTTTGGAGTCTGTGGAGACAAAAAACCTTGTCCATGGAAGTAAAGAGGGGAATGTATGAGAGTATAGTTATACCAACACTCTTATATGGGTGTGAAGCATGGGTGATGAATGTTGCAATGAGGAGAAGGCTGGAGGCAGTGGAGATGTCATGTCTGAGGGCAATGGTGGTGTGAATATAATGCAGAGAATTGGAGTTTGGAAATTGGAGGAGGTGCGGGATTACCAAAACTATTATCCAGAGAGCTGAGGAGGTGTTGTTGAGGTGGTTCGGACATGTAGAGAGAATGGAACGAGACAGAATGACTTCGAGAGTGTATAAATCTGTAGTGGAGGGAAGGCGGGGTAGGGGTCGGCCTAGAAAGGTTGGAGGGAGGGGGTAAAGGAGGTTTTGTGTGCGAGGGCTTGGACTTCCAGCAAGCATGTGTGAGCGAATTTGATAGAGTGAATGGAGACAAATGGTTTTTAATACTTGACGTGCTGTTGGAGTGTGAGCAAAGTAACATTTATGAAGGGATTCAGGGAAACCGGCAGGCCGGACTTGAGTCCTGGAGATGGAAGTACAGTGTCTGCACTCTGAAGGAGGGGTATTAATGTTGCAGTTTTATAACTGTAGTGTAAAGCACCCTCTGGCAAGACAGTGATGGAGTGAATGATGATGAAAGTTTTCTTTTCAGGCCACCCTGCCTTGGTGGGAATCAGCCAATGTGTTACTTAAAAAAAAAAAAAAGTGGAGTATACGTAACAGTAGCACAAATCGATTCACTTATATTATATCACTGAAACCTGGTGTTGCAATCAGGCAGTCTGTCGACCAGTATGATTTGCCAAGGTGCATACAATGTGGTATAAGCATTATTGTGGCAAAGAAAAGATACATCTCAGCCACAGTTGCCTCTTTCCACCTGTTGAGGTGTGATGTTGTTGAAAGATTGTGTTTGTCATGGTGTACTCGTAGTATCTGTTGCTTTCCTGACAATAATTTCCATCAGGGGATGTAAAAATAACTCAAACATTCCAGTTCAGTGGCATTGTTCCCAAGTGGACAAGATGGGCGTATTCCACTTGCTTTCATCAAACTGATGGGGATTGGGAATAAAATTGTTAGCTTCCTGCCAATCCCAGGTGCGGTCTGCTGGGGTACTGGATATTTACAGGTGGTTGTGGGGGTTGTGGTTGCAGGGTGAGGATGCCTTTGTTGTAGCTGAGCTGACTCAGCGCGCGGTGCCAGCATGGTCCACTGCTGGTGCCTCATGCCTGGCACCACCACCATTACCACACCAGATGCATGCACATTTCTCATTCTAATTGCAACACTATCATCTTCATTTTCACTATCACTTCCTGTTATACGCCCACGGATGTACTCCGAGATGTATCCTTCCTTGGAACAGCATATGGCACGCTACCAGAGCGCATATACCGTCGTATATACTGACGCTTAACTGGAGAATATTCTGCTCCACTCGCTACTGGAACTGTTTTGAAGAGCTTGGAGTTCATATTCACTATCACTATCATCACCATTGCTCACATCAGAGTCCGAGATATGAGTAAATAACAGTTTCCTCTTTCGTTCTGGTACAATTGAGTGTGAACAAGATTCCACAGCACCGGAGGTGGACAGCTGAGGGTCGTCTGGGTTTTCCTCAATATTACCGGTATTATGGTTATTAGTTTCGGTGACAACCTCTCAAAACCTTGAAACTCATCATCACTGACACTCCCATCGGTGTTAGAACTGTCACTGGGGAACAAAGTGTTCCAATTCGCCAAGGAGTGAGGAGTTTCTTACCGCAAGGCATGGTGAACAAGGTGTACTAACATGGCATTCACAATGCACCACTGGGTCCCCGATTTTTCCTACTGCGCACACTGACCACGCAGACCCATTCTCTCACCACTAGGCCTACCAGCCATTTCACGCTTAATTTGAAGCCGCTAGAATTTATGCGTCCTAGTACGTGAAAACCCCAGCGCGTAAGCCGTACTAGGACGACCGAAACCCCGAAAGGGTTAAAATACATTACATATTTAGGTATGCATACTGGTCAGAGAGCCCATGGACGTCTGAGTCGTTGGTAAACGAGTACGTCGCTAAGTGAGGAGAGGCTGTATTGTTATTTATGTGCTACATCACAACTATAAATCTTATTAACTATGAAACTTTTTCTTACCTCACAGTAGTAATAAGGTAAAATAATGAATAATTAAAATTTACCACTCTGTCTAGCCTTAAGTATAGTCTTTAAGTACAGTAGGGCC
>WNWK01012822.1:0-57918 GCA_009830355.1 Cherax destructor
TTAAGAAAAATCAATTTTAATAAAATTGCTCAAAACAGTGCCCAGAATATCTTGCTGCCAATTTTAAAAAGGTTTTAAACCCAAAACAGTCATAGTACTGGGGGAGAGAGCACAACTTTGTAGTCCCCACAGTCAGTGGCCAGGCTTCAAACACCTTTTATTGTACAGCAAAAAAGGAATGGAACAGGCCTGCACATGTCAAAGCCAGTCATAGTATGAGCCAGAAAAAGAAGAGCCAAAAAAGGTACCTAATGAATGTAGCGACAAAAAGGGGGGGAGAATTTTTTTTTTAGCTAACACACATGAAAATAAAAATAACTAATTTATCTTAATCCTAGTATATATCCTTTATAGTAAATAATTAGGTAATAAAAGGACCCCAAGGGAAATAAGTCATTTTTTTCGATTTTTTGGGTTACCCGGGGGTTTTCTCACACATATGCTGCTATGTTTTGTTTAATTTTGGGGGCCAGAACCTGGACCCATTATGTCCCCCCTGTAATCTTTTCCCTCCCACAGGATGGGAATGGGGGTGCCTACCCCCAAGGAGGGGTATGGGGTCCCCCTACCCCCACAAGATGGGTAGGGGGTGCAAAATAAAGATTTAAAACAAAACTATACCTGAAAAAACTTACTTAGAGCGTTTTCGAGGGTTTTTTAAAAACTGGTTTAGATGGTTTATTCATTTACATAAATCAGTTACATAAATTTCATCATAGAAATATGTGGTTACCCGGGAAATAACCCAAAAAAAAATAACAAAGTGATTTTTTCCCCTTTAAAATCCTTAAAAGGGGGAAGGTTTTTGACCCAGGGAATGGGAACTATCCTCTTGTTCTTAGATGGAACCTGGTGTCAAAAATTTTCCCCCAGGTGGTAGACCCCCTATGGGTTTAATGCTTTTTTTTAAAATAAAATAATAATAATAATAATAAAAAAAAAGAAGAAGAAGAAGAAAAAAGAAGAAGAAAAGAAGAAGAAGAAAAAAGAAAAAAGAAGAAGAAGAAGAAGAAGAAGAAGAAAAAAGAAAAAAAGAAGAAAAGAAAAGAAGAAAAAAGGAAGAAAAAAAGAAGAAGAAAGAAAAGAAGAAAAAAAAAAAAAAAATTTAATGATGGTGGCTTGGGGGCAAAGCTCTCGCTTCCCCGGCGGGGGCCTGGGTTCGTTTCCCCAAACCATGGCAAAACTTTGGGGCGTGTTTTTTTACACCTGTTGCTATTTTCCCCCATCAGAAAAATGGGTACCTGGGTGTTAGTCGACTGGTGTGGGTCGCCCCCTGGGACACGACCTAATCTGCCCGAAATGCTCAGCTAAAAAGGGGATTTTCTATAAGTTTATGTCATTGATGTCAGCGGGCCTGATACCATGTACATGTCTTTTTAGTAAAAAAAGATATTATTATTATTATTATTATTATTATTATTTTTATTAAAAAATGATAAAAAACCGTGATAATAAATAATAATAATAATAATTAATAAAAAATAATAATAATAATAATAAAAATTTTTTTTTTTTGATGATAAAAAATTGATTTACAAGTTGATGTTCACCCTGGGTAAAATAAGACAGGTGGCGTCAGTTGTTTAAAATTTAAACCCAAAGAGTTGAGGGAAGGGCGGGCCCGGGCCAGGCACTGCTCCCCGGGAACTCTGCTCCTGCAACCCCACTTTTTAAAATTTCACTCGTGTGACACTCCGGGTGTGAGAGGGCGCCCCAGGTGTAACAACACTCGTCCTTTTAGTGTGTCACAGGAAGTAGATCAGTGAGGCGGGAGCTGCCCTTGTTGCCAGCATCACACGTCGGAAAATTTCCCCGGTTAGTATTTATGGTAAATCCGATGGGGGGCTCTCTTGACCCAAGGTTGGGAGATATCATCCTCTGCCCTGGATCAGACTTACTCTATAAATTATTTTTTGCATCCACCTCAGTGCTTGGCATTCTTCCGGTGCTGTGACCCTATGGTGTTTTGCACTTCCCCCTCATGTTATATGAGTTCTTTTTTTTGGATAAGTTTTAAGTCTGTTTTGGTATATACAAATAAGTTGTATTTTAAATTAAAAATACAATATTGTATGGAATCATTGTAGACGTATGAAGGTGATTTTTTGATGACAACCTAGGTTATCCCCAAAATCTAAAAATCAATTGGTTTGGCTTATTTCCATGAGTTATCAACATTTTTTTCTTGTCTATAGTTAGTTTGGGTTATTAGCTTGGGAGTTAGTAACTCAGGATAACTCGATACAATAGGGTTTTGTTCAGATTTTTAACCTGGAGGTTGGATACCCAGAATAACCCAATAAAGTCAGAGCATCATCAGGGTTGTCTTATATTTTATTGAAGTTCTTTTTAAATTTTCCCCTGATACGACCCAAAACAGTTTGCTAACACCCCTCCTGCTAGGTGAACAGGGCAAGTAAATGTTTTTTCAGGTATAACAAATACAGTTACATAGAATTTTTTTTTATTTTATTGAAAACACAAGTGTAACATACACATAATCCCCCTTTAATACAAAGAAAATATACAATAAAGTGTAATATTAATTCCCAAACAATCGTCCCTATAACTGGGTACATGATATACATCGTGCAAACAGGATAAATTTTATAACTCAACATCTTCAAATTTTCCAGAATGATATCCACAATTTTAGCAACCGCCAAAAAAACCCCTTTACCATCACAAACCAAAAACCCAAAAACCCACACTACCTAACAAAACCCCCCTTTCAGAAACCCCTGGCATGCCAACTCACCTCACACCCCCTACGATATAATCCGAGCTGTTCATGCCACATGCTCAACATTTCATCCTCCCGGGATGCCCACAATACATTATATAATGAAAGAAGCAATGACAATAAAACACACAACCACAACTCGTAGGAACCATGTATAAATTACCCCTTTTAATTTTCAATACGTTAAATCAGTGTCTACTTCAGAAATACAAACATCATTATAAACACATAATGCATTGGCAGGGACGCGAACAACATTTGTGAAAGTGGGCAACCCTGACGTAAACCCCCACTCATCCTAACACGCTGCCCCACCTTCCCATTCACCCCGCACACACATATTTTCTCCCAGTACAAAAAAACGCGCCCAACTCACCATCTCCTTCCGAAACCCCGCCACCTCATAATGCTCCCAAAAACTTCACGTTCCACACTATCATCGCCACCCTCCAATCCAGGGTCCCCCCCCTCCCCCCTCTGCCTACTCTCAATAAACCCCGAAAGACCCTATGCCCCCCCATACATTGACTTTCCGGCACCCCATATTGACTCCCAACAACAACCTTACCTATGACCCCCTTTTAATCGGTTTCCTAATATTTTTGCAAATAATTTATAGTCTGCACACATAAGTGAAATAGTCCTATAGTCCCTCACCGTTGTCTGACTATTCCCCCTTGGGGACCAGAACCACTATCCCGTTGCCCTTGAATCCCCCAAGACACCCCTTCTTCATGACATTTAACAACCTCACAAAAAAACCCTTTAAAACCCCCCAATTCTGTATATAAAAATCGCTGGGCAATCCGTCTATCCCTTGTGCCTTACCTCTGCTCATACCCATCAATGCAGTCCATACCTCATCCCCCACGATATCACCACCCCAAACCCCTCCCTATCCCCCTCTCAAGCCCACAGTCCCAACCTCCTACATCCCTTAAACCCCCTCTTCCTGCACACCTCCACCCCTCATATACAACCCATACCACCCATCTACATACTGCCCCATCCCCTCTGTTGTTACCAACTCTTGCCCCACCCTATACCCCCATTTCCTCATGTACCCCCCAACCCTACTTTTTCCCGGGTAGCTCTGTGCCGACATGCCTGCCCTGCAGGGACACATCCCACGGCCTATCACCCCATACCACCTCCTCTAAAACACCCGCCACCCTTGCTGCATAAAACCCTTTTTTATTTTGAAAAACCCCCTGATATTATCCTTAAACCCCCTATTTTAATAGAATTATCAAACAGAGCAGCATTGTTAGAAAACATAGGAAAACCCCAAAAAAAGTCATAGTGACTTATTTCCATTGGGACAGCAGGTGAAGGGGTGCATAACAACATTTCACCCATGGGGGGTTGATCCTAGTTAATTAGTGTGAGGTAAAGACTTTCTTGCATAGAGTGCTGTAATTTTCTACATAGGACACAGAAATTAAATCTATTTTTTTTTTTTTTTTTCAAAACAGATTTTCTGCCCCCCTGTAATCACTTTTTGAGCTACAGAAGCAGAGCTATGCTTGTGGTCCCCTTTTTTTCAATAATTTATAAAATTTTCCCTTGGTCTACCATCCTGTTGAAGAAAATTTTCCCAGGTTTTCCCCTTCAGTTCCTTTTTTTTCCAGATTTTCAACTGTTGCAAGTACGAAAAAATTTTCTTTTGAAATTTTCATGCCCCTTTTGACTTGGTTTAAATTATGTATCTTCTCTTCCTCCTTTAAAGGCAGTGTGGGCATTTTTAAAGTGTTTTGAACCCTTTCATCAAAATCTTATATTTTAACTGGTACCCAATATCTGGCTCTTCTTTGGGTCTTTTCTAAGTTATTCACCGTTTAAGGTGGGGGGGACTGCATCCCCGCTCTTATTCCATTTTTGCAATATGTAAAGCCTTTTTTTTTTTTGTATTTAGCAACTCCATAGAAATTTTTAAAAAACAATTTTATATTTTTTAAAATTTTTAAAAGTAAATGAGAGTTGTAATTATAGTTGATTGAACTTAACCATGCTGGAGTGTAGCTGATGACTTGATCCTCCACCTTACCATACTGGAGTGTATAGTGCCTTGACGTTTTGATTTTTTTTCCCTTTTCCCCTTTTAAAGTGATCCTCTTTTTCCATGCTTTTGAATGATTGATATGGGTTTAACAGTTTCTGTGAAAATTACAATTCTTAAATTATGTGAGCCATACATTATCCCCTTTTTCCCGATTTAACTGCAGGGTATTTCCTTATCAACTCTACCCCAAAAAATTGGTGTAAGTACTCAAGGCAGCATCTTGAGCACTCTCAGCCCTCAGTATTAAAAAAAAATTTTTCTCATTTCCCCAAAATTTCTATTTAGGGGGCCGGCCCCCATTAACCAAAATAACTTAAAAAAAGTCAATCAAAGTGACCTAATGGGACCCCGGTTTTTTCAATAATTCATTCCCGGGTCTTTCGGGGTTTCTGAACAAATTTTTCCCTGGAAAATGAAAAAAGTTATCTTTTCAGACCCCCAAAAAACCCAAAAATTCATAATATCCACAAATTTTTGATTGGGGGTTCGAAAACCGGGAATATTTCCTTGGGGGGGTTTAAAAAAATCCTTTTTTTAAAATTTTTTTGGGGGCCCCCCCGGGCCCCCTTTTTTAAGGGGGGGTTTACTTATGGGGACCCGTATTTACTTCTTGTTACTGATCAAATTTTTTCGTTGAATGCAAATTAGGTGGTTTCTTAAGTGAATTTTTATCTACTTTTCAAAAAATTTTGAACAAAACCCCCTCTATATCAAAATAAATGGTATCAAAACCCCTGATGAAAAGGGGAAAAATTCCCCATCTTCATTCAGTACTTAAAATTTTTATGATGGCCCAATCCTATTTTTTAAGGATAGAAAAGGAAAAACTGTTTAAATAACTCGGAGGGCCCCCCTTATACAGCGGTTGGGGTTTGGCCCTTTTAAAATGGAAAACAAAAGCGCCTGTTGCTCTTCTTCTTCACCCTTTTAAACAAATAAAAAGGTAATATTTTAAATATCAAAATTAAATGAGCAGTGACTAGGCCCAAAAAAAGCATTTACAATAAAAAATTACTTACCTTAAAAATTTACTTAATTTGCCCGAATAAATGAAAAATGGGTATAATTGAAAAACCCCTGTATTAGCGAAATGCTGTAAACGGCACCTTCCTGTACCATTAAAAAAATATGACAACTCTTTAAGATTATTAATGTAGTTTTCTTTTTGGTATGTTAAGAAAAGGGATTAGAATACTGCACTATTCTGCTAAAATAGCATACAGTGCTAGTAATAATTGCATTAACTTCTTTAGTTATTCCAAAAATGATTATATTAATCCCAGATGAGAATGGGGACCATAACTTAGCTAGTAGTTGAAGCAGACTTCCCAATCAAGAACATATAGCAATTTACAAAATCTTCTATATAAGCTGTCACTTATGTATGTTGTCAAAAATGTTTGTTTGCTCCTTGACTCAAACTGACTGCAGACTTTTTCTAGCAGCCAGGCAGTTGTTCCCCCGGGGAGGTTTGTCTCAGGGGGGGAAGGGGCGGGGGGAAATGCTCACCTTTTTTCTCATCAGTTGTTAGCCCCAAAATTAAAAAACCCTTGGTACCTTTTTAAATTTTTGTTGTATATTCTAAAACATCTATTAATGTAATTCTTACATATAGTAGTTATTTACATTAATTTCATATTAATTAAAACACTTTAACAAGATACAGTACTAGTATAGAAAAAAAGACTTTTAGACATGTTCATAAACTTACTAAACACTCTTTCAAGCAAGACTAATTGTGCATGACTTTGGTTCAAATTACCCCCAAATTCCAAGAATTAACCCCCTTTTAAATGTCCCAAAAGAAAAAAAATATGGAAAATTTACTTTAAGAAACTTGATTACAATAATTAACAAAAAGGGTGTCACACAACACTCCCTGACCATGATGAAATTAGCCGTGCAGTATTATGGAAAGCGTTGAACATGTACAACCATTGTGAATGGAACACAAATGTACAAACTGAATAACTGGAAAAGTGGGCAGAGGGAATTTAACTTTTTAAGGGAAACCCCAGATACAGTGGTCCCTTGGTTTTCGTGCATCTCCAAACTCGAACATTTATGTAAGTGTATTTTTAAAAATGCTGTTCAAGTGTATTTTGGGGGTCTGAAATAGACTAACCTACGTGACATTATTTCTTAAGGAAGTAAATTCGTTCGGTAATGGCACTTACCTGGAGTCTACCTACCTGGAGAGAATTCCAGGGTGAGCCCCGTGGCCCAGTCTGTGACCAGGCCTCCTGTTGGACCCGAGCCTGATCAACCCGGCTGTTACTGCTGGCACGCAGTCCCAAAGTACGAACCACAGCCCGGCTGATCAGGTACCGACGGGGACCTGTCCAGTCCCGAAGACAGCCAGGGGTTTTGGGAATCCCCTTGATGTCCCCCCCCGGCCCCGGGCTGTGACCAGGCCTCCTGTTTGGGCCCGAGCCTGATCAACCAGGCTGTTACTGCTGGCCGCATCAGTAACGTCGAACCACAGCCCGGCTGATCAGGTACCGACTTGAGGTGCCTGTCCACTTGACAGCATTCTGGACGAATTTTTGGGGAAAACCGAGGACCACTGTAGTAGTAAACAGAGTGAAGTTGGAGGCTGCTACAGTGAATTTTAGCAAACTTAGGGTTTTTTCCACAAATTATTATAAAAAAAAAATATAGACTGGCCAAAGGTGCAAAAATTAAAGTTGACGGGAAATCTTAAACTCTCAGAGTTTTTAAACCCCGGGTTGGGCCCTCGTGTGGCATGGGCCAGCGGGCCATCCCCAAAATTCCCCTTCAAATAAAAGGGGGGAAAAACTGGTAGGCCTACATTGAGAGAATGGGTCTGGGGTCAGTTACATTAAAAAATCTTCAGCATAGTTCATAATGAAAAAAAAAAAATCCAACATTTTTGGTTTAAAAAACACTGAGGGGATGGTTTTTGGTTGTATTTCTTTTCTTTTTTTTTAGAATGGAAAATTATTAAAAAAATAGAGATGATTTTATTGGGTTTTTAGATAAACGTTTAAATTGAGCTAAAAGGGGAAATGTTCGTTTTCCGATGTTCAAAAGTAAAAAAAACCCTTTTTCCCAAAACAGTAAAGGGGATAAAATTTTTGTCCTTTTTTTTTCCTTTTTAAAAAATGTTGTCTCCTTTTAAACTTCTTTTTTGAGTAAAAATTCAAAAAAAAAAGATAATATAAGGGGGGCCGGGGAACGACTAATGAACAGAGAAAATTTTATTTTGTCCAGGAAGTCTGTCTTGTTTATTCTGGACCTATTTTAAAATTGGCATTTTTAAAGTGTAAATTGGCCAAATTCCAAATTTTACCCTTTATTGGGTAGTTAAATTTGGAGATGGGCGGTTTCTTGCTCAATCAAGAGCAAATGGAGTTCTGCGAAATACAGGGTCCCGAGTTACGATTTTTTTCGTTAGAATGCTGTTCAATGGCATTCCAAAACAATTTATCCCCAAAGGAAAAGTAAAATAGATAGCCCCCTTAAACCCCCAAAAAAATACCTAAAAAGCTTTAAAAAATTTTCAAAAAGGGGAAATTGGGCCATGAACCCCGGGGGGACCACTGTAGCTAGATTTTAGTGACTGGGGTAATGGAATTGGCCAAAATGGTTAAAAGGGGGAAATAGCCGATGTAAATATCTCCGTATCGCTAACTTTCAAAAGCATAATTTTGTAATTTTTCCATCAAATTTCATATTTTTTGGGGTCATTTCATAAAAAGTTTTTTTGAAAAAATTTTTACCCTGGTGATTAAACCCTTTGAGGGCAAGACCCTCGACCCCGAACTCCCACTAGGGGAAAAAAAAATGAAAAAAAAGATTTTTTTTCTTCCAAAAACTTAAAATTTTTTTTTTTAGTGTTTTAAAAAAAATTTTTTCGATCAATAAAACTGAGATATAGGGGTGTGAGTTGAAAAAGTAATTTTGGAAAAAATTGCCGGGTCCTTTTTTTTTTTTTTTTTTTTTTTTAAATTTTTTTTTAAGTAATTTTTTTTTGAGACCAATACTTTTAAAAGGGATATTTTGTATATATTCACTCATTGTATTACACAACAACCAAACATTGTCTTTTATTTACCTTTTTAAAAACCAACTAAAAAAGTTGTTTATTACTATTTTTTTATATTATACATATACGTATACAATGTTACTGGACATTTCCCCAGAAGTGCTGGTTGTGGAATTCTTTAAACATAGTGTCATCAAAAAAGTTCTGCTTTTTTTTGGGGTTTTTTTTTTCCAAAAAAAAACACCTCTTCTGACAGTTTTTTTCAAAATAGTAGGGGCAGTTGTTTGGTAGTGATCATCGGCCTCAGCAGGGGTAGTTGTTGATCATTTTTCAGGGGTTTCTTTGCGGGTTTTTTCTTGGTACTTGAATAATTTTGTCTGATGACAGACAAACAAAAATAGGTGGTTTGTTTCGGTCTTCAACATACATATTATAAGCATTAGCATGGAATTCCACAAGATGAAAAAAGTTTTTTCCACTTATAACTCTTGGAACACAATCAAAACCCCAAATTTGCATTACTTTGTCCACGAGGCATTTGGGGGTGTAGTCCATCACAGCTGCGGTTTTGAATGGGTTCATTGGTCTTCTATTCTGCCTGCCAGTGTCTGTCATTTCTTTTTTGGTGAATTGATGTCAGCAGTGTGACATCTCATTTGTCATGCCACAAATGCCATGATGTCATTGGTAGCAAATGCCTGCACCTCCCTCTAGGTGCCAAACCGAACCAAGGCATATGCTTACGATTTGCATGCACTGTCCAGACACGTCTGTCATGTTCACTCACAAAAATCACTGAGTAAGGGCTTGTGTACCAGTTATCAGTTTACAGTAAGGCCTCGCTTTCGGCATTTTGCCTTATGGCATTCAATTTCGCATTTTGCCTTATGGCATTCCGCTAATACGGCGATTTCAAATTATGACCAAAACTTTCTATACGGCGGGGGTCTTTCAAATAGGTGGTGCCCCTAGTTTTTTACATTCTCCATGAGCACATCTCTATTATGCCTGGAAACTTTTACAAAGTTTCAAGTGTTTTAAAGTTATTGCATATTTTATATGTGTTCTGTGTTGGCGTGCAGGTACACACTAAGTGTCCCTCTAGTCTTAACGCCATAGTAATACTACGTAATAATAATCACTCTTGGGCACATTATGTCTTATTTTACGTCAATATAGATATTTTCATTAATCCATCCATGATATTTTCTTCAAAATTATATAAGAAACACATTACATAGAATATAAATATGTTGTTTATATGCTATGGAAGTGTGTTGCGGGCGGAGGAAAACATTACGTAATAGTGGACCCCGGAAATCGGCCGTAATCCGTTCCAGGAGCTAGGCCTAAAATCGAACTTGATATCTGAACCATTATTTCCATAAGAAATAATGTAAATACAATTAATCCATTCCAGACACCCAAAAATATTCACAAAAAATAATTTTTGTAAAGATTAACTATAGTTTTACATACACAAAACACATAATAACAACACACAATAAATTTATTTAAAATAACATTTACTTAACTTTATCGAAGAGACTTGCTGGCATCTGGAAGATAGGGAGGAGGAGTGAGGGTAAGTAAGTAAGTTTATTCAGGTATACACAAATACATTTACATACATTATCATACATAGCAGCATATGTGTAGAGAACCTAGGATAACCCAAAAAGTCAGACAGAGTGACTTATTTCCATTGGGGTCCTTTTTATACTTTAATATTTTACATTCTAGGATATATATGTTATTATATTATAAAGGATATATGTATACTAGGAATAAGGTAAAAGAGTTATTTACATATACATGCGTGTTAGCTAAAAAAATAAAAAATCATTCTCCTCCCTTTCTGTCGCTACATTCATTAGGTACCTTTTGGTCTCTTCTTAAACTGGCTCATGCTATGACTGGCTTTGACATGGTGCAGGCAGTCTGTTCCATTCCTTTATTGCTGTACAATAAGAGGTGTTTGAAGCCTGGCCACTGACTGTGGGAACTACAAAGTTGTGCTCTCTGCCCCTAGTACTATGACTGCTTTGGTTCCTAGCCCTGACAAAATTGGCAGCAAGATATTCTGGACACTGTTTGTGAGCAATTTTATAAACTTGATTTAATTTAAGTTGTTTTACTCTGTCTTCAATATTCAGCATATCCAATTGTTGTAATTCATCCTGGCCTCATGCTCTCTGGACCCAGGTCCAGGATGAATCTTACCATTTTGTTCTGGGTGATTTGCAGCTTATCTTTCAGTTTTTTGTCAAGGCAGAGTACCATGAAGAGCAAGCGTAGTCCATATGACGTGTATAAGGGCTAGACATAGGGTCCTGCGAGCCTCATTAGGGAGACACTGTGCTTGTCTGTAGATTAGCTTCAGTCTGGCATTGCGTTCTTTACTACACTGTTCCTATCAATTCTCCTGACATGCATGGGTCAAAGGGATTCCCAGATATTTTACTGAGGAAACTGAAGTGATGGATTCCCATTACACGGACATTAAAATTATTTACCCTGCTCAGTTTATATTTCGTGCCAAAAGAGTATGGCTTCTGTTTTCCCTAGATGAACGATAGTTTGTTTGTCTACTAACCAATTGCTGCAGGACTCAGTTCCAGTGTTAATACATTAGCTATATCTTGTGGGTCTTTACCTGACATAACAGGCACTGTCATCTGCATACAGTAGGAGTTTGCACTTGACACTGATGGGCATATCATTTACATAACACAGGAATAATAAAGGACCCAGGAATACTACCTTGGGGAACTCCACATGCTATCGGCAGTGGTTCTGATTCCGTTTTGTTGATTTTGACAATTTGTTTCCTGTTGCTAAGGTAGGACTTAAACCAGTCTGTGGAACCTATGCCGATAGCTTAAGTTTCTACATAATATATTGTAGTTGACAGTATCGAAGGCCTTTGCAAGTCTAAGATTACCTTTCCTATGAGGTTCCCTATAGACATTTCAGTTCTCATGTAATCCATCAGATTAATTAGGGAGGTGTCGGTTGAGTAAGATCTCCTAAAGCCTGATTGGTAATTTTGAAGAATGTTGTTGTCACTAAGATATTTAACTACTTGATAGTACACTGCCCTCTCTAGAATTTTGGATATTACACTGAGTATACTAACAGGCCTATAGTTGCTGACATCAGACCTACTATTTTTCTTGAAGATAGGAGTAACTCTGGCCTCCTTGAACTCCTCTGGCACTGTATTAGTGGTGATGGACAAATTTATTATGTGAGCAATAAGGATTGCCAGTTCCGATGCACCATCTTTTAGGAACTTAGACGGGATGTTATCTGGGCGGTGCTCTTAGTTGGGTTTAACCTGCTTAGTTCTTTTTGCACGAAGTCATGAGATACACTTACTAGTTGACAACTGTTTGGAGTTACTCCTGTGAAAGGTATTTGATGCAGCTGGTAGCTTCTTACTAATGTTGATGCGACAGTTTTGTAGTATGAATTAAAACAATTTGCCACTTTAGTTGTTTCGTGGCATACCTCGTTATCGACATTTAGAACTGTTAGATCTATCTACGGGTTTATGGCTATACCCCAACTGTTTGAGTTGTTGCCAGAGCTTTCTAGGGTTATTCTTGTACTCTTCAATTTTTGAGCAATAGTGTCTTGCCTTTGCGCTTTTTATAAGCCTCTGCACTCTGTTCCTCACCCTTTGGAATTCATTTAGTGCTGCAATATCCTGTCTGTTTGCCTTAAATCTTTTTATCAACTGGTCTCTGAATTTCATATTATCTAATATCTCAGTAGTCATCCAAGGTTCAGTTCTTAGTTTAATCCTAACCTCAGGGAGTGAGTTAGCCTGTCTTTCATAGGCTTGTGTCCTGGCAGTGCCTTTTCCTCCTGAGTAATGTAGGTCCTCTTTGGCATTTTCTTCCAAAAGAGGCCTGTTTCATCACAATTAAACACTTGTTGGGGTTTGAATTTTTCAGTGTCTACAAACCCCTTAAATTCAGACACAAACTTTTCAGCAGCACGTTTGTCTGAACTGGCTATCTCACCATGCCTTACAACACTGTGTATGCCACTACATTTCCTAAATCTGTCAAACCAGCCTTTGCTGGCCTTAAAATCACTCGTATCAGCACTGGTTCCAGGCATTTTCTTGACAAGATCTGCGTGCAACTGCTTTGCCTTTTCACAAATTATCGTCATGGAAACACTATCACCCGCTATCTGTTTCTCGTTGATCCACACTACCAACAACTTCTCAACCTCATTCACTGTTTTTGATCTATTTTTGGCAAACATGTTAACACCTTTTGCAACATCAGCTTCCTTGAGTTCTTTTCTCTTTGCCAGGATAGAGGTGATAGTAGATTTGTTTTTGTTGTACATCCTGGCAAGCTCCCCCACACGTACACCACTCTCATATTTTCTACTATCTCCTTCAGTTTGATGGTGTTCCTCACTTTCTTTACCACAGGGGTGCCACTAGGAAGCTTCTTTGGACCCATGGTGACTTATTTCACAGTGACAATCAATAAACAATAAATTTATTGTGAAATGTTTGAATGAGCGTGCTGGGTAATGTTCACTCAATGGTAAACAAAGCTAGACTGGCTGATGACGCCTGCGCGGGGAGGCGCGCAAGCGCGGGCAGGTGGACAGGTCTGGTACGCGGGCCGATAATCGGGGAAACTGCCAATAATTGGGGAAAAATTGGACCGAAAAAAGCAATCGAAAATTGAGCCGGCTGATAATCAGACAGGCCGATTTCTGGGGGTCCACTGTACTATGTAATAATAATCACTCTTGGGCACATTAAATGTCTTATTTTACGTTAATATAGACATTTTCATCTATCCAACTATGATATTTTCTTCAAAATTATATAAGAAACACATTACATAGCATATAAACATGCTATTATGTTTATGTGCCTGGCGGAGGGTAAACATTACGTTTTCTCTGGTCCAGCACCAAAGAAAACATGTATGAATCTGTATTTGGCCTAGTCACTCCCCCACTCTGCATTTGTTTACAATTCTCGGCATGAATTATTCATTACTTCTCCCTTCGTTTATGATGGCATCTAAAGGTAGTTGTTAGAAACGATTAAATTCAATGAGCAAGGTATGTCGATGGTAATAATATGGCTCTGAGCCGCAGGTGTAGCCCACCTGGGCTACACGTACCGGCTACCTACACTGACTTCCAACAAATAAATGCTACTCTCCTCTCATCCTACATTAAGACTACAAATATTTTAAGGTAAATAATGAGTGTACTGTACAGTCATCCCTTGGTTTTCGCTTGTCCCAGTTTTCACCGATTTTGGTTTTCACCGACTTTTTTCAGGGAAAATTTGTCTTAGTTTTCGCCGATTGTTTTAGTTTTCGCCGACCGTATGGGACCTGTCCACCAGTGCCGCGCACATACAAAGGCCGTAGGCCCGCCACCCACGCACATTGTCACGCAGTCTAGCATTGTTTACGCTTGAGTGAACATCACCCCAGGAGTTTATACAAAACATTTATTAACAATTCATTGTTTTTGGGCCTTGATTATTGTGTGTGACTACTAAATAAGCTACCATGGGCCCAAAGAAAGCTCCTAGTGCCACTTCTTTGGTAAAGAAAGTGAGGAACACTGTAGAAATGAAGAAAGAAATAATAGAAAAATATGATAGTGAAAGTGAGAAACACGATGGAGTTTAAGAGTGTAGCAGGCATGCAGGGAGTGTAGCAGGCATGCAGGGAGTGTGAGGCATGCAGGGAGGTGGCATGCAGGAGTGTAGCAGGCATGCAGGGAGTGTAGCAGGCATGCAGGGAGTGTAGCAGGCATGCAGGGAGTGTAGCAGGCATGCAGGGAGTGTAGCAGGCATGCAGGGATGTAGCAGGCATGCAGGGAGTGTAGCAGGCATGCAGGGAGTGTAGCAGGCATGCAGGAGTGTAGCAGGCATGCAGGGAGTGTAGCAGGCATGCAGGGAGGTGGCTCAAGGCAGGCATGCAGGGAGTGTAGCAGGCATGCAGGGAGTGTAGCAGGCATGCAGGGAGTGTAGCAGGCATGCAGGGAGTGTAGCAGGCATGCAGGGAGTGTAGCAGGCATGCAGGGAGTGTGCATGCAGGGATGAGCAGGGAGTGTAGCAGGCATGCAGGGAGTGTAGCAGGCATGCAGGAGTGTAGCAGGCATGCAGGGAGTGTGCAGGCATGCAGGGAGTGTAGCAGGCATGCAGGGAGTGTAGCAGGCATGCAGGGAGTGTAGCAGGCATGCAGGGAGTGTAGCATGCATGCAGGGAGTGTAGCATGCATGCAGGGAGTGTAGCATGCATGCAGGGAGTGTAGCATGCATGCAGGGAGTGTAGCATGCATGCAGGAGTGTAGCATGCATGCAGGGAGTGTAGCATGCATGCAGGGAGTGTAGCATGGTATGCAGGAGTGTAGCAGGTATGCAGGGAGTGTAGCAGGTATGCAGGAGTGTAGCAGGTATGCAGGGGGTGTAGCAGGTATGCAGGGAGTGTAGCAGGTATGCAGGGAGTGTAGCAGGTATGCAGGAGTGTAGCAGGTATGCAGGGAGTGTAGCAGGTATGCAGGGAGTGTAGCAGGTATGCAGGGAGTGTAGCAGGGTATGCAGGGAGTGTAGCAGGTATGCAGGGAGTGTAGCAGGTATGCAGGGAGTGTAGCAGGTATGCAGGGAGTGTAGCAGGTATGCAGGGAGTGTAGCAGGTATGCAGGGATTGTAACAGGTATGCAGGGAGTGTAGCAGTATGCAGGGATTGTAACAGGTATGCAGGGAGTGTAGCATGGTATGCAGGGAGTGTAACAGGTATGCAGGGAGTGTAACAGGTATGCAGGGAGTGTAACAGGTATGCAGGGAGTGTAACATGTATGCAGGGAGTGTAACAGGTATGCAGGGAGTGTAACAGTATGCAGGGAGTGTAGCATGTATGCAGGAGTGTAACATGTATGCAGGGAGTGTAGCAGTATGCAGGGAGTGTAGCAGTATGCAGGGAGTGTAGCAGGTATGCAGGGAGTGTAGCATGTATGCAGGGAGTGTAGCAGTGATGCAGGGAGTGTAACAGAGTGGCGTATGCAGGGAGTGTAACAGGTATGCAGGGAGTGTAGCAGGTATGCAGGGAGTGTAGCATGTATGCAGGGAGTGTAGCATGTATGCAGGGAGTGTAGCAGGCAGGGAGGGAGTGTAGCAAGCACGGAGGGAGTGTAGCAGGCATGCAGGGAAGTGAACCCGGATAAGGACTTGGTACCTAGAGTCCTTATGGAGGGGGATTCCCCTTCCAAAAATTAGGGTCTCTTCCCTCTCCCCTCTTCCCTCTCTCCCATCCAGCAACATCAGTCTTCAATAAAGGTTAGTGCCACATTCAGTTCATTCATTTGTGCATGTAAATCTATATTTAAGGCCCCCCAATTTTTTTTTCCAAACTTCTGGGTTTCTGGAACGGATTAATTGAATTTCCATTATTTCTTATGGGGAAAATAGTTTTGGTTTTCGCCGATTTTGGTTTTAGCCGATCCATCTGGAACGGATTAAAATCGAAAACCGAGGGATGACTGTATGTGTATTTTATCTCTGGGCTGCTTTAAATATCGTATATTAAGTATGAGACGGGGAGCCAGGGCTACCTACACCTGACTTCCTACAAATAAGTACTACTCGCCTCTCACCCTACATTAAGACTACAAATATTTTAAGGTAAGTAATGAATGTACTGTGTATGTATTTTACTTTTTATTATGTTTTTTAATGTCTAGTTCTATTACTAACTTAATATAAGTTAGTGTAATCTTGTTGTCTGGCATTTATGTGCATTTATAAATGGAAAAAAATGGCGTTCTGTTTTCCAGCGATGTCTACTTTCCGGCGATAGCCTGGAACCTAACCTGCCATATAAGTGGGGCCCTACTGTATAATATATGCCCCTTACCAAGATATGGTTCTGTCATTGTTCTAACCACATCACCAAAGATACCCAATAACTTCCTGGTAACTTGCAATGTATTACTTGAAGTGTACACAATAATATCCAATACAAGACCACTGTAGCAATCACAAATTACAAACAACTTTATACCAAAGCGTTTCCTCTTGCTTGGTATATACTGCTTGAATGACAGTCTACCTTTGAACAAAATCAAAGACTCATCAGTAACAAGCTTCATGAAGGGATAAAAATACATTGAGAATTTCTGTTTCAGATACATAAACACATTCCTAATTTTATAAAACCTGTCTTTTTTGTTAGGCCTGGTTTTGTCTGAGAAGTGTAGCATACGTAATAGTAGCACAGCTCAATTCACTGGTATTACGTATATCACTGAAAGCTGGGGTTGCAATCAGGCGTTCTGTCGACCAGTATGAGACACTGCTTATACACATGTGGCATAAACATTATTGTGGCAAAGAAAATATACATCTCAGCCACAGTCTCCTTCCACTGGTGTAGGCTTGATCTTGGTGAAAGAATTGTGTTTGCCATGGTGTAATCGAAATATGTGTTGCTTTCCCTGATAATTTCCATCAGGGTTTCATCAAAGAATAACTCAAAACATTAAAGTTCAGTGGCACTTTTCCTAAGTGTACAAGATGGCCGTATTCCACTTTGACTTTCATCAAAGTGATGGGGATTGGGAACAAAATTGGCACCTTCCTGCCAATCCCAGGTGCGGTCTGCTGGTGGGTACTGGATATTGACAGGTGGTTGTGGAGGTTGGTGTGGTGGGTGGGTGGGTGAGGGTGGGCTTTGTTGTAGCTTAGCTGAGTCAGCGGTGTGGGTATGAGCATGGGTCACTGCTGGTGCCTCATGGCACATGGCACCACCATCTGATGATGCATGCACATTATTCATCCCAATTGTAACAATATCATCTTCATTTTCACTATCTGTTCCTGTTGTATGGCCACGGGATGTAGTACTCCAAGATGTACTCCTTCCCCTTGGAATAGCATATGGCACACTACCAGAGCGCAGGTAGCGTCGTATATACTGACACTTCACTGGAGAATATTCCACTTCACTCTTGCTACTGTAACTGTTTTCAAGAGCTTGGATATCATATTCACTATCACTATCATCAGCACTGCTCACATCCGAGTCCTGGACACCGGAAAATACGAGTTTCCTCTTTTGTTCTGGTACAACTGAACGTGAACAAGACGGCCCAGCACCAGAGGGGGAAGGTTGAGGGTCGTCTGGGTCTTCTTATAATAATAATAATAATAATAATAATAATAATACAGTGGACCCCTGCCTAATGAGCAAAATTCATTCCAGAAGCCTGCTCAAGTGCCATTACCGAACGAATTTACTTCCTTAAGAAATAATGTCACGTAGGTTAGTCTATTTCATACCCCCAAAAATGCACTTCCACAAGCACTTACAATATTATACTTACTTAATTGTACGATTTCTGGGGTGCTCGTTAGGCGGGGGTCCACTGTAATACTAGTTTATTTGGACATGATACAAAGAATTACAGTGGGTTATGAGATTACATGAGGTGTACATGCCAAAAGCCCCTAATACGTATGCAGGGCATTTTGGGCAGACTTAAAATTAACTTAAAACTAAATGGTAAGAATTTTTGTAAATAGTTTACAATATGAGTATAGTTGAGTATTTAAGCTATGAAATTTGAACATAGTAGTTTAGACATGACATTTTTGAAACATAGTTTTGTACTTTTTTCATTATAAAATTAATTAAATCAGATTAAACAAATTAAAGCAATAATTTGTGTTGCAATAACAAATTATATGGTCATTATATGAGTTACAAGGAGCACAATGGTAAATAAGGATTCATGAGGTATAAGTTTCAACATTTGTACTAGATTATATTTGATAAACTATTTTTCTTTGAGCAATTAAGTAAGGGGTTTTGAGGCTAAATGGTAAGAATTACAGGAGACAGTTTACAATATAAGTATAGTTGAGTATTTAAGCTATGAAATTTGAACATAATTTGAAAATGACATTTTTGAAACATAATAGTTTTATAATTTTGGATCATTTACAGTTTTATATGTCTACATAAAAGAATTATTAAATCAGATTAAACAAATTAAATCAATAATTTGTTTTGCAATAAGAATCACTTTCAGCACTGTTTCCTGGGGTGTCTCACCTAAGATCACTATATAATTGTTTTCCTTTTCTCACAAATTATCATTTCATTAACACTGTCATTGGCCAATTGTTTTTCGTTAATCCACACTAATAAAAGTTTTTCCATTTCTTCAGTTAAATAAATAATCATGGCCCCAGAAAAGAGTAGTGATGCAAACAAGCCTAAAAGAAAAGTAGTGAGAACAACACTTAAAGTGAAAAAAAACTCATTGTGAAGTGGGAAAGTGGAACACGTGTCAGACCTGGCCATTCAATATGATATGGCAAAATCCACCATATCATCCATATTGAAAAATAAAGAGGCAATAAAAGGGGCTGATGTGGCAAAAGGAGTGAAAATTCTTGTTGTGTAAAGGTGACAGGTAACTGAAGAAATGGAAAAACTTTTGTTAGTGTGGATTAACAAAAAACAATTGGCCAATGACAGTGTTAATGAAATGATAATTTGTGAGAAAAGCAAAACAATTATATAGTGATCTTAGGTGAGACACCCCAGGAAACAGTGCTGAAAGTGATGAATTAAAGGCAAGTAGGGGTTGGTTTGATGGACTTAAAAAGAGGAGTGGTTTGATGGACTTAAAAGAGGAGTGGTTTGATGGACTTAAAAAGAGGAGTGGGGTGTTCCACTCCTCTTTGTTTACATTAAACTGCATCTGCCACTTCTCCGACAACTGCATCAGTCTATTCAAATCATCCTGGAGTGCTCTAATGTCCTCATTTGAATGAATTGGACGGCCTATTTTGGTGTCATCAGCAAATTTACTTATGTTACTATTTATTCCCTCATCTATGTCATTTATGTAAATTGTAAACAACAGGGGGCCCAAAACTGACCCCTGTGGAACACCGCTTGAGACGCGCCCCCATTCTGATTTCTCTCCATTTATGCAAACTCTCTGCCGCCTATTTGTCAACCATGCCTCTACCCAGGAAAAAATTTCTCCTCCTATTCCGTGTGCCTTAAGTTTCCCCAGTAGCCTCTGATGTGGAACTTTATCGAAAGCCTTACTGAAGTCCATATACACAATATCATATTCATTACCATGATCTACCTCCTCAAACACCTTAGTGAAAAAAGTTAGTAAATTCGTAAGACAGGAACGCCCCTTAGTAAAACCGTGTTGAGATTCATTAATCAATTTTTGCTTTTCAAGATGGCTACGAATTGCCTCGGCAATTATTGATTCCATAAATTTACCAACTATGGAGGTAAGGCTTATTGGTCTATAGTTCGAAGCTAAGGACCTGTCACCTGCCTTGTAAATAGGTACAGTGGACCCCCGCTATTCGAACGGCTCGGCAGTCGAACAAATCGTCATTAGTACAAAAAATTCGAAATCGTCATGCGAACAAATTATCGCGAGTCGAACGAATACGTTCGTGACCTGTCGGCCCAGGCGCTTGGGTGCCTCACAGCGCAGGCGTGGAGAGCCAGTCCCGCGTTGTTTACACTCGAGAGAACAATACCCTGCACGCTTCCACAGACATTTCACACTTAATTATAATTTTTTGGAGTTTGTTCATTACGTGCGACTGTGAAATAAGCTACCATGGGTCCCAAGAAAGTTCCTAGTGGTACCCCTGGGCTGATAAAAGTGAGAAACACCGTAGAAATGAAGAAGGAAATAATACAAAAATACGAGAGTGGTGTGCGATTGTGTGATCTTGCCAGGATATATGGCAAAAACAGGTCAACTATCGCTTCTATCCTGCTTAAGAAGGAAGAAATTAAGCAAGCTGATGTTGCAAAAGGTGTTACTGTGCGAGCCAAAAACAGACCACAAATAATCGAAGAGATTGAAAAGTTGTTGCTGGTGTGGATCAAGGATAAAGAGTTAGCGGGTGATAGTGTGTCTGAGTCAATTATTTGTGAAAAGGCAAGGAACTTGCATGCCGATCTTTAAAGAAAATGCCTGCAACCAGTGCTGATTGTAATGGTAGTGAATTTAAAGCCAGCAAAGGCTGGTTTGAGAGATTTAAACATCGTAGTGGCATACATAATGTGGTAAGGCATGGTGAGGCTGCCAGTTCAGACAAACATGCAGCTGAAAAATTCATAAAGGAGTTTCAGGACTACATAAAGACTGAAAAATTGAAACCTGAACAAGTGTTCAATTGTGACGAAACAGGCCTGTTTTGGAAGAAAATGCCCAACAGGACCTACATTACTCAGGAGGAAAAGGCACTGCCAGGACACAAGCCTATGAAAGACAGGCTAACTCTCATGATGTGTAGTAATGCTAGTGGGGATTTTAAATTAAAGCCTTTACTAGTGTATCACTCGGAAAATCCCAGAGTGTTCAAGAGACACAATGTCGTCAAAAGTAGATTGTGTGTCTTGTGGAGAGCTAGTCAGAATGCATGGGTCACAAAGCACCTTTTCAGTGACTGGATCCATGAAGTGTTTGGCCCCAGTGTGAGAAAATACCTACAGGAAAAGGGTTTGGACAAAAAGTGCCTCCTGTTGCTGGACAATGCTCCTTCACATCCTCAAAACATGGAAGACCTACTGTGTGAAGACTTCAAATTTATAAAACTGAAGTTCTTGCCTCCTAACACCACTCCTCTCCTCCAGCCCATGGACCAGCAGGTCATCTGTAACTTCAAAAACTCTACACAAAAGCAGTGTTTGAAAAGTGCTTTGAAATGACCTCGGACAGTGAATTGACCCTTAGAGAGTTCTGGAAGAATCATTTCAATATCTACAGCTGCATAGGCCTTATAGGCAAGGCTTGGGAGGGAGTGACTTCAAGGACTTTGAACTCTGCTTGGAGACCATTGTGGCCAGGTTGTGTCCAACAGAGGGATTTTGAAGGGTTTGAGGCTGACCCTGACCCTGCCGACCCTGTGCCTGTTGTGGACTGTATTGTGGAATTGGGCAAGTCCATGGGGTTGGAGGTGAGTGGCGATGATGTGGAAGAGCTAGTGCAGGGACACAGGGTAGAGCTAACAACTCAAGAGCTGCAAGAGCTGGAAATGGAAGAGCATCAGACCAGATTTGAGGCTATTGATTCACGGGAGAAGGAGGAGGAAGAGGGGCTGAAGAAGGTGCCTTCTTCAGAGATTAAGGAGATGTGTACAATGTGGAATAGATTGCAAAGTTTTGTTGAAAAATACCACCCTGAACAAGCTCAAACAAGCCATAACAGCAGCATGTTCAGTGACCAAACAATGTCCTTCTTCAGGAACATGTTGAAAAGGCGCCAGAAACAGAGGACTGTGGACAGTTATTTTGTTAAAGTGTCCAGTAACTCCCAAGCTGGTCCTAGTGGGATTAAAAGACAAAGAAAGAAGTAACCCCAGATAGGGCTTTGGTACCTGAAGTCCTTCTGGAAGGGGATTCCCTTCCAAACACTAACCCCTCCCTCCCTCCCTCCTACTCCCTCTCTTCCATATGCCATCAACAATCTTCAATAATGGTAAGTAAAAAGACTTGCATTTATTTACTAATACTTTTAGTAGTACAGCACTGTAGTATTTAATGTTTTTGTCTATGTAGAAGCTTAATTTTATTAAAATATAATATTTTTTATATATTTTTGGATTTCTGGAACGGATTAATTGTATTTCCATTATTTCTTATGGGAAAAATTAAATCGCCTTTCGAACATTTCACGTTAAGAACAAGCTCCTGGAACGGATTAAATTCGAATGGCGAGGGTCCACTGTATATTACATTTGCCCTTGACTTGGGAGTGATGTCATAAGATATTGTATTTAAGGATCACAATAATGATGATATTACAAGGAAAATGATAGACTGGATAACTAGAACTTTCAAGACGGAGATGCTGAGCCCCCTTTAATGCAGGTGAGATTGCTGAGCTGTAAAACATAGAACTTTTACAGCTCATACACAGTCAAGCATCTAAATTACTGGGAATGCATGAAGTCTCTCTGGAACCTAGGCAAGAGAAATGCATCATAATTTACACCTGGTAAGTACTGGTGGGATGCCCCAAACCAGCACACTGAAACCATATGAAAATGAGATTTGCAGACTGTACAGAGTGTCTCCAATAAAAAAAATAGGGGTGCAACTGGTATACTAAGACAGAACTCAACGAGTGTCAGAGGTCCCTGACTTTCCAGCACCCTCCCTGAGTGCATAAGGGGATTTACCAATAAACCTCTGGCTGTCTTCAAGAGGGACCTTGACAAATTCCTCAAATAATTTCTTAACCAACCAGGTTGTGGTTCATATGTTGGACTGTGTGAGACTGGCAGTAACAGCCTGGTTGATGAGGCTTTGGTCTACCAAGAAGTTTGATCTAGGACCCGACTGCAGGGGGCAAAGACCCCCTGAAAACGTCCATCAGGTATTCTGCAGGACTGAAAAAGCCTTTTTGTTTAAATGCTTTAAAAAACCGACAATTTGATAAATGAGACACTTGTTCAGATTTTGGGTATCTTTATTCAGGAAATGTTTCACCAACCAGTGGCTTCTTCAGTCCAATACAGAGAACGGTGGAAGATGAGGAGTTTGAGGTACTCAGTCCCTCAGCCTGGAGTCGGTGTGTTCAGTTCATCAATCTTGATAAAAGTACGGCATATACGTGGAGAAGGGAGCTTGTATACTGCAGACAGATAAGCCCCATCTCCACGCATATGCTATACTTTTATCGACTCCAGGGACTGATTACCTTAAAACTCCTGTTCATCTTCCATCGTTCTCTGTATTGGACTGAAGAAGTCACTGGCTGGCAAAATGTTCCCAGAATAAAGATACTGAAATGTTGCGCAAGTGTTAAATGAGACACTTGTGCAACATTTAAGTATCTTTATTCTGGAAAAGTTTTGCCAGCCAGTGGCTTCTTCAGTCCAACACAGAGAACGATGGAAGATGAACAAAGTTTGTGATAATCATCCCTTAGTCCAGAGTCGATGTGTTCAGTCTATCAATTTTGATGAAGGTAGCATATGCCTGGAGAAGGGGATTATCTGTCTGCAGTACGTATATAAGCCCCCCTCTGCGCATATACTGTACTTTTATCAGGATTGATGGACTGACCATGTAGACTCCAGGCTGAGGGACTGATTACCTCAAACTCCTGTGCATCTTCCATCATTCTCTGTATTGGACTGAAGAAGTCACTGGCTGGCAAAACGTTTCCAGAATAAAGATACCCAAATGTTGCACAAGTGTCTCATTTATCAACTTGTCGGTTTAATAAAGCATTTATACAAATTCTGTCAGACAGCAACATCTTGGAATCTTGATGCAGGGAATTCTTCTAAGCCTGACGAACCTATAGGCATGACCTACTTCCACTGGTGACTTCACCTACCACTGCTTCACTTCATCTGTCTGCAGTATATAAGCTCCTCCTTTTATCAAAATTGATGGCTTACACACTGGCCTGATTGAGGGAGTGATTACCTCAAACTTTCCCACATCTTCCACGTTCTCTATATTGGACTGAAGAAGCCTGCTGTGTGGGTGACACTTGCTCATTTCGTTGCCATCGACTCACGAAATCGTAATAATATGATTGTAAACAAACCACGGAACGAGTAGAGTCTAAACTCATGGCAAAAAGAGTCCTAAAACCTAGGCCAGTGCGTAAACTACTAGAGTGGCTTATGCACTGGCCTGGAGGTTTAGGACAAGCAAGCCATACTTACCTACCTGGAGTCTACCTGTAGGGCATTCCGGGGATCGATGTCCCCGCGGCCCGGTCTATTATCAGGCCTCCCGGTGGATCAGGGCCTGATCAACGAGGCTGTTACTGCTGGCTGCACGTAGTCCAACGTACGAACCACAGCCCGGCTGATCTGGCATTGACTTTAGGTATCTGTCCAGCTCCTTCTTGAAGACAACCAGAGGCCTACTGGTAATGCCCCTTATGGCTGAAGGGAGGCTGTTGAACAGTCTTGGGCCCCGGACACTTATTGTGTTTTCTCTTAGTGTACCAGTGGCACCCCTACTCTTCACTGGGGGTACGTTGCACCGTCTGCCAAGTCTATTGCTTTCGTATGGCGTGATTTTTGTGTGCATATCAGGGACCAGTCCCTCCAGAATCTTCCAGGTGTAGATTATGATATATTTCTCTCGCCTGCGCTCCAGTGAATATAAGTCTAGTGCTTCCAGGCGTTCCCAGTAGTTAAGGTGTTTGATGGAACTTATACGTGCAGTAAAGGTTCTCTGTACATTCTCTAGATCTGCAATTTCACCTGCCTTGCATGGAGATGTTAATGTACAGCAGTATTCTAGCCTAGAGAGAACAAGTGATTTAAAAAGGATCATCATTGGCTTATCATCCCTTGTCTTGAATGTTCTCATTATCCATCCTATCAGTTTCCTCGCAGATGTGATAGTGGCATTGTTGTGGTCCTTGAAGGTGAGGTCTTCGGACATTACCACACCCAGGTCTTTCACATTACTTTTCCGCTCTATTGTGTGATTAGAATTTGTAGTATACTCAGTCCTAGCTATTATTTAATCCAGTTTTCCATAACGGAGTAGTTGGAATTTGTCTTCATTGAACATCATATTGTTCTCTGTTGCCCATTGGAAAACTTGGTTTATATCTTCTTGGAGATTTGCCATGTCCTCAATGGCTGACACTCTCATGCAGATCCTAGTATCATCTGCAAAGGATGATACAGTGCTATGGTTTACATCCCTGTCTATGTCTGATATGAGAATGAGGAACAGGATAGGTGCGAGTACTGTGCCTTGTGGGACAGCTCTTCACAATGGCAGCATCCGATTTAACTCTTGTTTACCACTACTCTTTGTGTTCGATTGGTTAGAAAGTTGAAGATCCATTTGCCTACTTTTCCAGTTATCCCTTTAGCACGCATTTTGTGTGCTATTACACCGTGATCGCACTTGTCAAAGGCTTTTGCAAAATCTGTGTATACTACATCTGCTTTCTGTTTGTTTTCCAGTGCATCTAAACCATATCATAATGGTCTAGCAGTTGCGAGAGGCAGGAGCGACCTGCTCTGAAACCATGTTGCCCTGGGTTGTGCAATTTTTGGGAGTCCAGGTGGTTTGCTATCCTGCTTCTTAGAACTCTTTCAAAGATTTTTATGATATGGGACGTTAAAGCTATTGGTCTATAGTTCTTAGATACTGCTTTGCTGCCACCTTTATTTCAATTTCACCCATTATGTGGTTTATTAAGTTGTTGCTTGCTGCTGCTAGCAAACCACTTGGACTCTTGAGTTCTTCAGCTGCTGAATTCTCTCCTGGGTTTCTTTCAGTTCAGTCTCAGTATTGTCATGCACTGCATTGGCATTAAAGAAAGTCTTGCATCGGGGTTCTCGAAATGTGCCGAGTATCGTATTATAGTCACTGGTAGAACTTTTGAACCAAGTTAACATTGACACAGAGCTGATAGCGTGCTACCCTAGCCTGAGAATCTTGGATAACTCAAGTTTTGTTGAAATGTTTCAAATATTGTACTTGAGGCAACTATTTAACATAAGAACCTAAGAAAGAAGGAACACTGCAGCAGGCCTACTGGCCTGCAGTTTGTCTTATCTAAGCAGTAAATTGCAATAGCATTTTTTTGTTCGTTAATGAGATCAAATATTAAATAGGTGCTGTTCCAGCGGGTAGGTACTTCCTAATTTTTTTTTACACTAATTTTGCAGGCTAAGAGCTGTTATCCTACCTCGGTTCATTTCAAGGTCCAGGCCTATATAAGATACACTACTATTCCCTGGGATGCCACCCACAACACTCGACTAACACCCAAGTAGTACCTGCTTATTGCTGGGTGAACAGGGGTAGTAGGTGTAATAAAACATGACCAACGTTTTCACCTGTGTCGGGATTGAGCCTCGGACCTTTAGTATGCGAACCGAGTTGTGCTTTGGTAGATCTAGTGTACTGCAGAGGCTAGAGGAGAAACTGACTGTTTGCCTGATGTTAGCAACGCTGTCTTTTATTACATTTTACTCCAGAATAATCATGGATAATCATGTTGTGTTTCGTTTTATTTGTTGTGTGTTGTGAGTAACCTTCACAGTTTTGAGGTAGTGTTTTTTAAGCTATTTTTAAGCACATGTCATTAATGTTTTAAAAAATATGGGCAGGTATCGGCCACTTTTAGATACCGATATCGTAAAAATAGCCGATACCCACCTATACTAAGTACTATGGCACACCCATTATTATTTAGTAATATTATTAGTTTGGTAGTAGTAGTAGATTAGTATTCCTTCAAGGTGGTTGCCTTGATGCTAGTGATTCAAGGAACTGGAACACCCTCTCCTTGGATCAAACCTAATTATTTTCCAGCTCTAAGACACTGTGACCATTATAGATTTAGCGCTTCGTGTTCATGGGGAAGCGCTATACCCGTAGGACCCATGCAGCACCTGGGGAATGGGAGTTTGAATTCCTTGGATCAAGGCACTTCCTTGAAACAAGGCAGGTATAAAGCAAACTCAATCTTTATATTAAACGAAATAATAACAAGACGCATGGGGCTGTGGATTTTAATAAAGGGGTAATAATTATTATTAAGAGGCAGTGTTTTAGCGTAGCTAGTGCCAACAAGGAGTGCACACGCGCACGCACTACCACGTGTCATGCTTTATTGTACATCAGTTTTGTGGGAACGTAATAAATTCAAGATATTTATTCTCTAGGAACATTACTGTTAAATTTATGAATTCACACAAAATGTTTTTAATTTGTTTTACAAATAGACTTTACTGTTATTGAAAATTGTACATAATACTAGATTCATGCTTCAATCTTAATATATTTTAAAGAGTTTAATATGATTATTTTCTGCTGAACAGGGCCGTGTGTCCCTCTGGCGGGCGTCGCGGGAAGCCCCTGCTGGAGGTGGTACCTCATCAGCTGATCCGTGTCGTCTGCTGCTCAGTTGACTGGCAGCAGTGGTAGGGGTAGGTGGTGGTATCGATTTTTCCCCTCCCTGCACCATACACAGCATTTAGAACTCAATTTGCTCATGATGGTTTACAATGTGAAATATCAATCGGCTTCACGTGATATCTAGAACTGTTATTGCTGTGAATTAAACGGAGGGAGTGAAAGACTCAAGGGAAGGGAGGGTGAGAGAGAGCAGAATAAAGGCTTGAAGGGTCTGGCTGGTCCGCCAACACATTGCTGACCGGATCCGCGACCTGACGTACCTCACAACCATGAACGGCGGAATGACCTTTTCATCCCTTCAAGAGGAGGCTGCGTTCTGGAGAAAGAAAGCCATGGAATACAAGCAGAGGTAAGTGGAAGGCACATCACCACCCCCAGTACCTTATGACAATCAATACCTCTTCGCTTGTGGCGCACTCAACAATACAAGTCTACCTGCTTATGATTCATATTACCATCTAATTTTAGTTCGTTTACGTCTTTATTACAGAACTTAACCAAAATCACATGAAGAAATTTGACGTTTGGGTGCATGCACTTTTGTAGTGTTTATGGTGTTATTTATTTATATTTTAGCAAAAACGGTTTCTACGCCATAAAGTAAAGTAAAAAAAAATATATCAGCGTAATAATAATTTAACGCATTACGAAAGTTTAACATTGATTTCAGTCTTTTTTTGAATACTGCAAAATATAACGTGGCTAGGCTTGTTGAATAAGCCATAGACCACTGAAACTATTTTTGTATAATATCCTGTTATTTGTAGTAACTGAACTGAAAATCCTGCTAGAAAAGCAATCACTGCAATTGGAGCAATATTTAGTCATTTTTTTAGTAGGAAAATAGAAAGTTATTTTTTCTAAATTGGCTCAATATTTTTATATTAATTATCCAAATGTATTAACGTTTCAGTGTTATTAATCTATAACATTACTTCAGACGGTTTTCATTATATTTAATGCCAGCTTGTCAACCTTCCGTGTTTATTTTTTAAAATTTAATAAGATCCTCATCGAATTTTTTTCCTCCCTGTACTGTGAAAACTCATTTGATGAAAGTCAGACAGTAAAATGTGTAGCAGTCTCTTGAAAGGTAAGGTTATTATCGATGCATTAAGTACTCTGCTTACAATGAGGTTTTAATGTTATTTTGTATTTTTTTTAAATAATCTCCCCAAAAGTGTCCTATTTAAATATATCTTGGATGACACGTAACTAGGTGGTAGTGCCTACGGTTCATAACCGAAGGACTCTGGTTCGATTCTGGGGCGAGAGACATTTGAGTGTTCCTTACACCTGTTGACCTAGGAGTAAATAGGTATCTGGCTTTGAGTCGTAACCTGAGGGGTGGTAGGATTAGGTCTTTTGAAAGAGATGAGGTAGGATAGGGCTCTTAGCCTGTAAATTCAGCAGTGGCTTTATTATAAGCTTAATCAATAGCAACCTAGCGAAGTGGTTGCAGGCTGCTTTCTGATTCACCCAGAATGTCTTTCAGAGAAAATTACGTCATTGTTGTAGGTGGAGCGTTGGTGTGGGGGTGGTGATGTCATGGGTGTGTATTAAAGCTGAGGCGGTTAGGCCAGAGAGCAAGCTAGCAGCACTTACCATAACCACAGAAATGTGGTCCACTTAGGTTCAACTTTGATTTCGCAGACATCTTGTGTATCAATTGTGGCTTATGATAGATAACTTGGCGGTTCTTCTGGACTCGTGCATTCTCCATTATGCTCACTGCAATACCGCAATAACTGGTTTTTCTTCGTTTAAGGTTTATTTGTAATATTGACGTATATCCACTTAATAGAGTATCCATATAAAACTGATTCGGAAAGAAGAGTTGTAAAGCACTGCCAAATAGTTACTGAAATTGGCACTTGTAAGCAGCTTTAAAAAATGGTTAGACAAATAGTGGAGTGGTTGGATTAGAATATGGTCTTAGATGCACTGGAAAACAAACAGAATGCAGATGTACATAAGAACATAAGAATGGAGGAACACTGCAGAAGGCCTACTGGCCCATACAAGGCAGGTCCTTATCAAAACCACCACTACCTAAGAATTTACTCCCGTACTCACGACACCAATCAAATCCAGCCCCTCCCACTCATATATTTGTCCAATTTCTACAACTCTGTTCGAAAACCAGTACTTGCCTATGTCCTTTCTAAATCTAAATTTATCCAATTTAAATCCGTTATTTCTGGTTCTTACTTGGCTCGATATCCTCAGTATTTTATTAATATCTCCTTTGTTTATGCCCATCATCCACTTGTACACCTCGATGATATCTCCCCTCATTCTACGTCTCTCCAGAGAGTGGAGATTAAACGCTCTTATCTTCATACGGGAGATTTCTTATACTGTAAATCATTTTAGTCATTCTTCTTTGTATGTTCTCCAATGAATCTATATCCATCCTGTAGTAAGGAGACCAAAACTAGTGATGTATAGAGCTGTAAAATAACTTTTGGACTTCTGTTGCTTATACTTCTTGAAATAAATCCTAGTAATCTGTTAGCCTTATTGCGCACACTTAGGCACTGTTGTCTTGGCTTTAGATTTTTGCTTACAATGACTCCCAAGTCCTTTTCATATTCTGTATGATCAAGCTCTACTTCACCTAGTTTATAAATTCGAGGGATATTTTCATTACCAAGGACTAGTATCTTACACTTGTCCACATTGAACTTCATCTGCCACTTTTCAGACCAAGACATTAATTTGTCCAAATCCTCCTGGAGTTCACTGGTATCCTCCTCAGAATGAATCATACGGCCTATTTTTGTATCATCAGCAAATTTACTCATGTCACTTGCAATTCCTTCATCAAGGTCATTTATGTAAATTATGAACAACAATGGGCCGAAAACTGATCCTTGTGGAACGCTACTAGTGACTAATCCCCATTCAGATTTGACCCCATTAATGGAAAAACTCTGCTTTCTATTGGTAAGCCATGCCTCTATCCTATACCATGAGCTGCCACATTTCTTAAGAGTCTCTTGTGAGGTACTCTATCGAAGGCCTTACTGAAATCCAAGTAAACTATATCATATTCTTTATCACTGTCTACTGTCTCAAATGTTTTATTGAAAAACATCAGTAGTATACACAGATTTTGCAAAAGCCTTTGACAAGTGTGATCATGGTGTAATAGCACACAAAATGCGTGCTAAAGGGATAACTGGCAAAGTAGGCAGATGGATCTTCAACTTTCTAACCAATCGAACACAAAGAGTAGTGGTAAACAGAGTTAAATCGGATGCTGCCATAGTGAAGAGCTCTATCCCACAAGGCACAGTACTCACACCTATCCTTTGATATACCTTTGAAGAGTTTCGAGAGTATCTACTCTCTGAGCCCGGCCATGGGCCAGGCTCGTCTGGTGCTTGCCTGGTCAACCAGGCTGTTGCTGCTGGAGGCCCGCTGCCCCACATATCCATCACAGCCTGGTTGATCTGGCACCTGGTGAAGATATTTGTCCAGTTTCCTCTTGAAGGCTTCTACACTGGTTCCAGCCGTGTTTCGGATATCTTCTGGTAAGATGTTGAATAGTCTGGGACCCCGGATGTTAATACAGTGCTCCCGTATTGTTCCCACCGCACCCCTGCTCCTCACTGGGTTTAATTTACACTTTCTCCCATATCTCTCACTCCAGTATGTTGTTATGGCAGTGTGCAGATTTGGGACCAGGCCTCCTATCCTACATACCACCTTATCTCAAGTATATATTATCATGTATCTCTCTCCTCCGCTCCAATGAGTACATGTTCAAGACTTGAAGGCGTTCCCAATAATTTCGATGTTTCAATGGCTCAATGTGAGCCGTAAACGATCTCTGGATTTGTTCCAGCTCTGCTATTTCTCCTGCCCTGAACGGTGCCGTCAGAACTGAGCAGTATTCTAAATGGGGGAGCACTAGCGATTTAAATAGTGTCACCATCGGCATTATTTCCCTTGTTTTGAAAGTTCTCAATACCCACCCCGTCATCTTCCTGGCTGTTGTGATCTTTGTCTTATGGTCTTTAAACGACAGATCAGCAGACATAATTATTCCCAAGTCCTTTACGTGTCCCTTTCGTTCTATGTGGTGACCCTCTTGCGTTTTGTATATAGTGATCCTGTTCCTCATTCTCATATTAGACATACAGGGATGTAAATTGTATAATCCTTTGCAGATGATACTAGGATCTGCATGAGTGTCATCCATTGAGGACACGGCAAATCTCCAAGAAGATATAAACAAAGTTTTCCAATGGGCAACAGAGAACAATAGGATGTTCAATGAAGACAAATTCCAACTACTCCGTTATGGAAAACTGGAGGAAATAATAGCTAGGACTGAGTATACTACAAATTCTAATCACACAATAGAGCGGAAAAGTAATGTGAAAGACCTGGGTGTGGTAATGTCCGAAGACCTCACCTTAAAGGACCACAACAATGCCACTATCACATCTACGAGGAAACTGATAGGATGGATAATGAGAACATTCAAGACAAGGGATGCTAAGCCAATGATGATTTTTTTTAAATCACTTGTTCTCTCTAGGCTAGAATACTGCTGTACATTAACATCTCCATTCAAGGCACGTGAAATTGCAGATCTAGAGAATATACAGAGAACCTTTACTGCACGTATAAGTTCCATCAAACACCTTAACTACTGGGAACGCCTGGAAGCACTAGACTTATATTTACTGGAGCGCAGGAAAGAGAGAGATATCATAATCTACACCTGGAAGATTCTGGAGGGACTGGTCCATAATATGCACAGAAATCACGCCATACGAAAGCAATAGACTTTGCAGACGTTGCAATGTACCCCCAGTGAAGAATAGGGGCGCCACTGGTACACTAAGTGTCCGTGGCCCAAGACTGCTCAACAGCCTCCCACCAGCCATAAGGGGCATTACCAGTAGGCCTCTGGTTGGCTTCAAGAGGGAGCTGGACAGATACCTAAAATCAGTGCCAGATCAGCCGGACTGTGGTTCTTACGTTGGACTACGTGCAGCCTGCAGTAACAGCCTCGTTGATCAGGCCCTGATTCCATCGGGAGGCTTGGTCATAGACCGGGCCGCGGGGACGTCGATCCCTGGAATGCCCTCCAAGTAGGTAGGCCTACTGCGTACTGCAGTAGGCCTACTCAACCAGTGCGCAGTCTGGTTGGTCTGGCATTTATAGGTAGAGATCTATTTCTTTCCCTCATGAAAACTTGTGCACTTGTTATGGCAGTATTTCCGATGCTTGTTTTCACAGTCCATTTTATACTTCCATATTTCACGCCAGTACATGATTGTTCTCAGATGAATGGTATTAACACTTTAGCTTTAAATTTACAGTTTAAGGATAGACTATCTTGTTTATTCGGTAGTTGATGCTTCTTAAATTATGTTTTTAAATACTCCAAATTTAAAAACTAAAGATACAATTTTATATAAATGAAAGCTAAGGGAAAGTTTGTGTTGTTCCTTTATCTCCCACCATGTGATGTGATCACCCTAGCCATCTGTGTTGCCCAGCTGGAATGATTGCTGTTTTGGTCTCCCACCATGTGATGTGATCACCCTAGCCATCTGTGTTGCCCAGCTGGAATGATTGTTGTTTTGATAAGTGGGAATGACGTTTAGAGAGATAGAATGCCACTTTAATGCATCAAACCACAAGTTGGAAAATCTACTTGATTTTAGTAGGATTACATAAATGAGGATGTCAAATTTCACTTTGTTCGGATGTTCTCGCCCAGTTAGGGAGCCCCGAAAGGGTACCCTTAATTAAGTGGTTGCCAGATTTTTTCTTCCAAGTTATAAAAACTATCCCCGATTTTGGTTTCTATATAGTAACTTGAGACAGCCTCTTCTGACCTGCCTCTAGTTTTCAACATTGGTGTATGCTACTTAAGAGGTTGTCATTGAAGTGTGTGCTAATCAGTCAATTTTATTTATAACAAGGTATAGTAATTTTTTTTTAATTAAACTATTTGAATATGCCTCTTCTGAATGGCTTCAATCTTTAATCACTGATGCCTCTTATGGAAAGGGATACCTTTTGGGATGAAGCTGTGTAGGTGCAAACGTTCCAGTTTACTACCTTAGTTAAACTTGGAATTGTTGGATTCTGTGCAATAACTGGAGACTGCATCTTTTGGATGGCTTCAGACATTTACGGCTTGTGTATATATTTATCAAAAGAAGCTATACTTTTTTAACCGGCCGTCTCTCACCAAGGTGGGTGGCCCTGACAAAGAAAACATGTACTGTCTTATCATTGTTTTGCCAGAAGGGTGCTGACATCACAGTTCAGATGACCCTCCAAATCTCAACATCCCCACCCCTTCTTCAGACGGTAATTGGAATACCTATTCTGATCGGCTTCAAACTTTAAACAATGTTGTATCTTGCACGGAGAAAGGTTTTAATTGATTTTGAGCTGTGCTGAGGCCAATTTGTTAATTTTGCTGAAATTGAGAAAGTTGAAACGCGGGTTTTCATGTGATAATTTGTTAATGCCTCATCTGATCGACTTTAAACTGCTAACTTAAAAACGCAGATTGAGCGGCTTGAAACTTGGTGCAGATATATTTTAGGATATTTTCTAGCAGTAACGCGAACACCAACGTTTTTGTTTAGCTTTAAACTTCCATAACTGATATCTAAGTGGAAGGTTGTTTTGGTAGCACCTTGTATACTTACAGGATGTATTGTGAACTTTTACCAAAATATTTTATGGTGTCTTGAAGTCCTGTATGGTTTATATCGGAAGTGTAATTATGTACTTGTCCAGTGTGGGGGGTTCTGATTTGTTAGTACACATGCTTGGTTTGGCACTCCAGTCCAATATTTGTTAGAGATCTATATTGTACATGAATAGTAACCTTGATTCTGTGAAGTTTTTAAATTTCTACTCAAAATTGTTTATCTAGACATTAGTAAACTCAAAATTTCATTTTTACTTATCCCAGATATACGATTTAAACTTTTGTTTTAATATAAAATTTAAAAATTAAGTTTTTTTTACTTCATTGCGGTTTCCAACAACAGGATAGTGTTATAGCTGTGGCCACTGTAATGATGGCAGGCTGTGGACTGTTTAATGATGAATGGCAGAAGCTGTGGCCACTGTATAGAAGCTGTGGCCACTAATGATGGCAAAGCTGTGGCCACTTTGATGGCAGCTGTGGCCACTGTAATGATGGAAGAAGCTGTGGCCACTGTAATGATGGCAGAAGCTGTGGCCACTGTAATGATGGCAGAAGCTGTGGCCACTGTAATGATGGCAGAAGCTGTGGCCACTGTAATGATGGCAGAAGCTGTGGCCACTGTAATGATGGCAGAAGCTGTGGCCACTGTAATGATGGCAGAAGCTGTGGCCACTGTAATGATGGCAGAAGCTGTGGCCACTGTAATGATGGCAGAAGCTGTGGCCACTGTAATGATGGCAGAAGCTGTGGCCACTGTAATGATGGCAGAAGCGACCGTAGCAAGTTATAGTGGGGTGGGGTGGAGCATAGCGCACTAGTTCTAGAAGGTTCTTAATCAATAACCGTGACCTTGACATTCACCAACTTCCACGTACAGGTGTGACTCTTAAACTTCGCCCTGCCTACAGTATTTCCTTCTGTAATCCAAGCTATATATAAACATTCATAACTTCACTGTCGTTATTATTCATGGGGAGGAGTTTAACCCGTGAGGTCATCCATCACCTGGGGAATAGTAGGTAATCAGATTTGATACGAAGTGGAGGATAAGCTCCAGTTTCATTAATCTAGAGCTCAGCATCAAGGCTTCTCTCGCCTTTCTCCCCCTCGCCCAACCAAGTAACCTCAGGGAGTACTGGTGTACGCTGAGGACACAACATGAGAATGGAGGAACATTGCAGCAGAGGCCAACAAAGTCCGTGAAGATACATGTTTGTACAGCTTGAAACATTTATTGGGCAGACGTTTCCCTCTAATGTCTTGAATTGTGCACGTCATTATCTACCTTCTGTTGGCATCCCCATACCTTTCCAGTCTACTGGTCCATACTAGACTGGTTCTTCTCAAATCTAACCATTCCCATCCGCATGGGTGTCCAACCTATTCCCAAAGCTACACATGTAGTTAGCTTCTATACCACATGATAGGCAGGCAGGTCCCAATCAAATTCAGTACTTCTTGCTTATATTTGTCTTAACGTATTTTTCAAGCTTTCCAGAGTTTTAGCTTCTTTGACAACTCTATTATCGAGTCGGTACATTTTTACGTCATTTCAAAATCTAAATTTATCTAATTTAAACTCATTATTACGAGTTTTTTCTTGATTCGTTATCCTCGGTACTTTATCTCCTTTATTGATGCCTGTCTTCCACTTGTATATCTCAATGTTATATTCCCTCATTCTACTCCTCTCAATAGTGAAGGTTCAGGGCTCTCATTCTGTCTTCGTATGAGAGATTTGTATATTACATGAGTTGGGCCTACCTAGCATAAGCCAATAGACCATACCACTTGTCTGTATTATATATCATTGATATTGTGATACCCCTCACATTGTCTAATTCAGTATTATTTGCTATATATTGGCTTTAACTGCTTCTGAGAATCAAAAGGGGTGGTTACATAATTGTGGTAATTATAATGTGACAGTTGCTAAATTTCCAAGACGGCAGATGCATGAATAAAGACCAGAGCAAGCTTTAACTGGACTACGTTTCACGCTTTTGTTTGATCAACCCTGAACAACACGGTCATAAAAGCTGCTTCTATATTCATTACGCCTCCACATCTACTACAGATGTAAATTAGGACAGGTAATAGGATGAGAATTCTTGCTATGTGCGCAAAACTCGTTTTTTTTTTTTTTTTTTTTTTTTTTTTTTAACTGGATGCTTATCCTGTCTTGCCAGAAGACATAGGATCTTTAATTTTCTCAATCCCATTGAGGCTTCAATACCTCTTCCGTAGCCACCTGCATACATAAGCACATACATGCTAATACCGACGTATGGGATTTTGACACGTGCACAATCAAGACATTACTGAAGGAGACTTCGCCACCAATGCATAAACCACCTTTGTGCATGTCTTATTCACACCAGCAGCTTGCAGTTTCTCCTGTCCCTTTGATCTGTGGAGTGATGATTGTAGTGCATATTTTAACTGTTCATGACTGTTGTAATTTCGTCTCTGTTGTGGTTTGTATAACTACCATGGCACTCGTAGCAACCTCTGGTAAAGTTTAAGTGTGTCTTAAATCATGAACATTAAAATATTCTTGATTTTAAGTTTTTTAGCTGATGCGGATTATTTTAACGTAATTTTTGATGTGTGTGGTTATATGTAACTTTTGTCGAAAGTACTGAATGATCTTTTTAACTCGAAGAGCACTGTAAATTCTACGATCTTTAAATCTTATATTGACACACCAGTAACAATCCCTAAGAGGAACGGTAAATAAAACACAGGAGGGTTATCCCATAGAACGTAAACAACATTTAAAAGACCTTGGTAAAATGTCAGCTGACCCAGCTTGTAAAAAACACAATAGAGCAAACGCTGCGAAAGACAGGGAAATGACTGGGTGAATAATGAGAACTTTCATGATGAGAGAAACCACAAGTGATTTATTAAAATCACTTAGTGTTCAGTGATGACAGGGCCGTCCAGAGTGGGCGAGATAAACCTGTAAAAAAAGAACAAATAAAGCATTTAAGTTACTGGAAACACCTCAAAGATCCGGAAATTTACTGTGCAATAAAGTTGAGTGCAATACGTGAGGTGGGAGAGAGCCTCCCAAATCTGCATATTACCATACCAATGTACTGGAGTGAGGGAGATGGAAGTATGAGAGACCCAGTGAAAAGCAGGGAAGCTACGGACACGATATAAAAGCACTGCATCACATCCGTGGTTCTTGAATATCCAGTGTACTGCCAGCAGATACCAGAAATGAATGGGTACGCGCACGCGTGTGTACACTCGCCTTTGTGTTGCAGGGATCGACAGGCTTGCAGCCTGTCCAGATCCCTTTGTAGTTCTGCCTGGTCCTCGTCCGATTAAATTCTTCTCATCAACTTCACATCATCTGCAAACAGGGACACTTCGGAGTCTATTCCTTCCTGTACTCGCCTATTTGTGGTTGCAGGGGTCGATTCATAGCTTCTGTCATGTCGTGTTTGTGTGTACGTGTTTGTGTGTACGTGTTTGTGTGTGCGTGTTTGTGTGTGCGTGTGTACGCGTGCGTACGTGTGTGTGTACTCTCCTAATTGTGGTTGCAGGGTCGATTCATAGCTTCTAAAATATGCAAGGTGCTTCCGGGGGCCATTTCGAATTGTTAACGCTACATGATAAGGGAAAGACATTTTAAAATTCTATAGGGTAGAAGGAAAGACTTATCTATATCCCGTAATAAGCTTGATTTGCATGACCAGGCTGGCAGGTAAGTAATAGGCTCATGGCCCGTACTGTTACAATACCAACCAAAACTTCATTCTCCTTTCTGAAAAAATAATGAAAGTATTTAAAGAATACTTAATAACTCTTGCCGTATATTGCACTTTTATATACTAACTGTTATCACTAGTTAGATGAACAAATTTCTGAAGATACCACAATTGAATGTTAACCTTCCTACTCGGTATATTGGTTGATCAGTGTTCCACGTTCTTTAAACACCGTTTTCTGCGTTGAAGACTGACTATTATAAAAGCTGTTACTGATTGTTTTTTCTTAACCTTTCCAGAAAAGGATTTACAGACCCTTCCTCTTTCTGAAACCCTCTTACGTTTGTTTATTCCAAAAATATCACCGCCCGATGCTCCTTTCGAGGGAAGTGTAAATTTAGATTTCCTAGCAGCTGCTCGTGAAGGTGGCTAATGCTCGGGATTAACGTAATTCATTCTTTATTATAATTTCCAAATAATTTATACCCATTCATTTAATAGTACATGTCCTGTAACCAAACTTGTATAGTCAATATCTAGCAATTCTATTTTTTTTCTTTGAACCCAAGCCATGTTTGTGTACACTGAACGACATTTGTTCATTTTCAAGCATCGCCTGACGTCAAGTGATGACACTCGCGACTCTTGTAAGGAAGTGCGAGAGTTTAGTCCCTCAGAGGATCAGGCCTCTATTGTTTCACACTATTGCAAAATATTTATTATTTTGTATATACGTTAATGATACGTTTTATTAAATAAGGTTTATAAATTATCATTTAAATCTTGTTTAAATTCTTACATTTTCAGTCCTTAATTGAAGTAATTTAGTTCTTCATATAAACATCAGTTATTCTGTTACCTGCCCTATCACAGTTTTATCAGCAGATTTACTTACCATTGCTCTTAATATCTGTATCGCACTCGTTAGGAATCATTAAAGTTACTTGATTTTTTTCCACTTTTCATTTTTATTTTGCTTATAACTAAAGAACACCTCAATCAGTTAGCTTTATTTTCAACGCCTGTGTACGGTAACGAGGACTAGATTCTTAAAGCAGTTTGCTTGTTCACGTAACCAGTGACAGTTTTTTAACTTATTCCCAGTACCAGACAAGCCTAGCTCACTTCTCCCCCTCCCCTCTCCACTTTTTTTTTCACTGTTTGACAACTTTAGTGTAAGGATCCCTAACTTCATTGACATGCTGTTTACACGTTAAGGATTCCTAACTTTATTGACAAGCTTAGAGCTGTTACCTACATCAGCTCATTTGAAAGCATTTTTTATTGTTATGAAACATACAAGTAGGGAACAGGATGAAGTTGGGCCAGCATTTTCATTTGATCAACTGACTTTATCTCGTTGACATGATTATGTTCATGTGTTCCAGACTCGAGTCATCCTGGGAATAAATGATCTCAGATAAAGTGAAGTTCTGGAGAAGGGTACAGCCAGAGTGAAGTTGATGCTTTCTGCCCGTCTTGTGGTATAGAAGCTTAATTCTCACTGTCCTCGAAGTGGAGCCAAGTGTGGTACTTTGACAATGTTGGCCTTGTACATAACAATAAGGCCACCCACATCCCTCCTGTGTTGAAGGCTCTGCTGAAATGACAGATCTATCCAGGATGGGTCCAGGCGAGACAAGCAGTCGCAGATGAGAGGGATGGGGCAGGCAAACCAAGAAAGTGAAGCATACTCGAGGTGTGAGCGTACTTGTGCCTCATACAGAATCTTGCAACCCCTACTGTCAAGCAGATGCGAAATACATCGAAGTGCTGTAAACTTCCTGGCTGCCTTGTTTGCAAGATTTATAAAAGTGTTTCTTCATGGTCAGTTTGGAGTCAAATTTCACCCCAATTATATCAACTTCTTACCGAGGTACCAACATTCTCCCATTCATACTTACTACTGTTCCGGTATTACCATCATGGTGCCTAGATACCATCATCATTTGTGTTTTCTCAGGTGCAAATGTTACCTGCCATCGGTTTCTCCAAGCTGATATAGCTCTTACCTGGTGATTGATGTAGCTTAGAGCAGCTGGCATTTCTTCTTGGATAAGTAAATGTCAGAGTACAGTCGTCTGCATATGCATGGGATTCTGGGATGAGATGAAGATGGTCATTGAAGTAGACATTCCATAACAATGGTCCCAGCACACTTCTTTGTGGAACACTTACCCCAGTAGGATGTCTTGCTGACTCTGTTCCATTGAGAACTACCCTTAGAGATCTACCAAGAAAGTAATCACTGAGGAGACATAGCGTAGAACCTGCAATTTCCAGTGCTTGCAGTTTTGCCAAGAGGCCCTGGTGCCACACACTGTCGAAAGCATCAGCAGTGTCCAGTGCTACCACACAGCTGACTTTGGATTCATCCAGTGACTGGTGCCATTTAGTGGAGAGGTTTAACAACAGATCAGCAGCAGAGTAACCTTTCCTGAAGCCATATTGACGGTCACAAAGTAGTGAGTGGCAGTAAAAAAAACTGTCATTTGTCTTGAGATCATTGTCTCGAGGATTTTGCCAATGATTGACAGGAGTGACACTGGTCTGTAGTTGCTGTCTGCTCTGCTCTTCTTTTTGTGAACAGGGACTACATTTGCCTCTTTCCACAAAGGTCATTAACACTACTAGGCAGTGCTGAAAGATGCGAGTTAGAGGTGCTGCTAGCTGGTCTGCACATCTCAGCAATCAACTTGTCTGGGGGCCCACAGCCTTTTCTTGGTCAAGCTATTTAAGAAGGAAATAGACCTCCTCCCGCTTTGTCACCACTGCCAGTTTTGACAGTTCTTGCAGCTAGCCAAGGAGGGTCCCTCTCTCTATCTCTTTCTTTCTCTTTTTTCCGTTTTTTTTTTCTTTTTTTCTTTTTTTCTTTCTTTTTTTTCTTTTTCTTTTTTCTTTTTTTCCTTTTCTCTTTTTCTTTTTCTCTTTTTTTTTTCTTTTTTTCTTTTCTTTTTTTTTTTTCTTTTTTTTTTCTTTTTCTTTCTTTTTCTTTTTCTTTTCTCTTTCTTTCTTTTTCTTTTCTCTTTTTCTTTTCCTTTCTTTTTTTCTTTTTTTCTTTTTCTCTTTTTTCTTTCTCTTTTTCTTTCTTTTTCTTTCCCTTTTTCTCTTTATAGGGGAGGAGGGCATAACATAAAATACTGAAAGAATTGACAAGGTGGATAGGGCCAATGTTTCATAGATGGGACACACTAACAAGGGGTCACAAGTGGAAGTTGAACACTCAGATGAGTCAGGGATGTTAAAAAGTATTTCTTCAGGCGAGAGTTGTCAGGAAGTGGAACAACCTGAAGTAATGTAGTGGAGGCAGGATCCATACATAGCTTTAAGAAGAGGTGCGATAAAGTTCATGGAGCAGGGAGAGTGGACCTAGTAGCGACCAGCGAAGAGGCGGGGCCAGGAGCTGTGAATCGACCCCTTCAACCACAAATAGGTGAATACACATGTGCACAATGTACACATACCCTTACTAACATAAAGAACACGTTAGTTCCTTAATAAGTAAATTGTGTTGCACATAGTTTTGACACTTTATGTAGTTTGCTTTTACTACACGCAGAATAGGATAATTTACGTTTAGGTTTGGTTACGATAGTTTAATGTCTAATTCTGCATGTAATTCTCTCCTTTTCTCTGCGGTTAACACACTTGAAATGTTATTGGATGTGTTAATACTGCAGGATACTTTTAACAAAATTGATCAAGTGTGTGGTGCGACCTAGAATGCCAGAAATGTAGCTGCAGCGGCAGCTGTGGGTGGTGTGTCCGTTACCGCCCGGGGAGGCCAGGGTGTGGGTGCTCTACTGTTTAAACCTGTTACTCCTTCACCCTCCCTACACTCGTATTCTTCATTTTGTAAGTGGATAAAATTTGGTGCATCTCTTCTCATTTGTCTAGTGACTAGAGATGTCTAAAACTGCTAAACAGGATGCAATGTTTGAAGAGGACGGAGAGTAGTGGATAGATGAATAACTTTTGGTGAATTGATCATCTACTCAAGTCCTTACGTTTCTAGAGCTTGCGAGAAAATTCCTTCTCGGAAAATTGCGTAAATAAATAAAAGCCTCGACAATTTCGAGCGTGCAAAACTATAGAAACGGCCACTGGACAAATAATGCACGCTCTAAGGACAATTCTAGGAAGTATTTTAGTTTTGTAATTTTTAGTTTGTATTTTTTTAGCATTAATCATACGTAAGATTGTTAGCTTCTGTGCACCAGTTTCAACGTCAAGTTGGTTTGTGCACGTGCTTCAGCGTCCGGTTTGCCGTGTGCACGTGCTTCAGCGTCCGGTTTGCCGTGTGCACGTGCTTCAGCGTCCGGTTTGCCGTGTGCACGTGCTTCAGCGTCCGGTTTGCCGTGTGCACGTGCTTCAGCGTCCGGTTTGCCGTGTGCACGTGCTTCAGCGTCCGGTTTGCCGTGTGCACGTGCTTCAGCGTCCGGTTTGCCGTGTGCACGTGCTTCAGCGTCCGGTTTGCCGTGTGCACGTGCTTCAGCGTCCGGTTTGCCGTGTGCACGTGCTTCAGCGTCCGGTTTGCCGTGTGCACGTGCTTCAGCGTCCGGTTTGCCGTGTGCACGTGCTTCAGCGTCCGGTTTGCCGTGTGCACGTGCTTCAGCGTCCGGTTTGCCGTGTGCACGTGCTTCAACCTAGGCATGCATTGTGCACGTTTCAACCTGGGCTTGCATTGTGCACCTGCTTAACCCTGGGCTTGCATTGTGCACCTGCTTCAACCTGGGCTTGCATTGTGCACCTGCTTCATCCTGGGCTTGCATTGTGCACCTGCTTCATCCTGGGCTTGCATTGTGCACCTGCTTCATCCTGGGCTTGCATTGTGCACCTGCTTCATCCTGGGCTTGCATTGTGCACCTGCTTCAACCTGGGCTTGCATTGTGCACCTGCTTCATCCTGGGCTGCATTGTGCACCTGCTTCATCCTGGGCTTGCATTGTGCACCTGCTTCAACCTGGGCTTGCATTGTGCACCTGCTTCAACCTGGGCTTGCATTGTGCACCTGCTTCATCCTGGGCTTGCATTGTGCACCTGCTTCATCCTGGGCTTGCATTGTGCACCTGCTTCATCCTGGGCTTGCATTGTGCTTTACCTGCTTCATCCTGGGCTTGCATTGTGCACCTGCTTCATCCTGGGCTTGCATTGTGCACCTGCTTCATCCTGGGCTTGCATTGTGCACCTGCTTCATCTGGGCTTGCATTGTGCACCTGCTTCATCCTGGGCTTGCATTGTGCACCTGCTTCAACCTGGGCTTGCATTGTGCACCTGCTTCATCCTGGGCTTGCATTGTGCACCTGCTTCATCCTGGGCTTGCATTGTGCACCTGCTTCATCCTGGGCTTGCATTGTGCACCTGCTTCATCCTGGGCTTGCATTGTGCACCTGCTTCATCCTGGGCTTGCATTGTGCACCTGCTTCACCTGGGCTTGCATTGTGCACCTGCTTCAACCTGGGCTTGCATTGTGCACCTGCTGCATCCTGGGCTTGCATTGTGCACCTGCTTCATCCTGGGCTTGCATTGTGCACCTGCTTCAACCTGGGCTTGCATTGTGCACCTGCTTCAACCTGGGCTTGCATTGTGCACCTGCTTCAACCTGGGCTTGGATTGTTCCCGCACAGATTAACAAATCATAGCACAACATTTATAAGCAAAATAAAGTTGATATGAAATTGCACCCTATACTAGTAAAGAAATTACTTCTCTCGGGATCAGAGCTGGAACAAATAGGGAGATCATTTATGGCTCACATTGAGTCAGTAAAGCACCTAAATTACTGGGAACACCAAGTCTTGAACATATACTCATTGGAGCGAGAGAGAGAGATATATGATATATACCTGGAAAGTACTTGAGGGCCTGGTCCCAAATCTGCACACTGCCAGTTTTATGACGAGAAGGATTTAGATTTTGTGTTGATGGGGGCAAGTTTAGTGGTCCGTATGTCAGGCTACCAGTTAAATACCTCTTATAAAGGCAGTGCAGTAGTAAAGTAGTTGACAGCCATTGTGTGTAGTGTATACCATATGATAGCTTATACGCTGTTGATGCTTCATACTTCTAACTCATGACTGCCGTGTCCAGTATAACTACCCCTCAAGGAGGTTCCTTGATGCTGGTGAGGGCTCTTGATCCAAGGAATTAAAGGTTAGGATCAAATGTGGTTGCCTCACATTTTCACAGGGGCTGTTTGGCCCCTACGAGTGTAGCGTTCACTCTGAATGTAGTAACAACAATCATCCGCAACTAATTGCAATACATCCTGTATATTTTTTTTTTTTGTAAAATGCAACCAAACTTTCAACATGGTTGCTTTATATTTTTCATAATTTTGTATCATTTCTACGTTCTTGAGCTGTGCCACAATATAGTCGGATTCTGTGCATCATCCTTGCCACAATTTTACCTTGTCTTTCCCCACATGGAGTTGCTGCACCAACCTGTCACATACATAGGTAAATTAAAGAAGGCCTGATTACTACCATTTTAATCTTATATTTAATCTTATATTTACTACCATTTTAATCTTATATTTACCTTTCTTGGCCTATTTTTATAGTATGGTTGTAGAGATTCACCATTTTCTAACTACTCTCATTTATCTCATCCTCTTAAGTTTTTAGTTTGCATTTTTCTTGTAATCTTTCAGTGTTTTTCCAAACCTGTAAACCGTTTACTTGTTGTTCTCCTCTTATTCCTGCCAGTATTTCTGCCAGGTCATCAGCTCCCCTTCACTTCGTTGTTACCATGCGATGGTATCCATACAAGCTCTAAGCGTGTTTTTACATTTTTTGTTTAACCATTGTTCTCTACAGTAGTTAGTGATAGACTGAACAAGTGTGATATAGTCCGAAAATAAAATTAAGTTGTTCGTTCCATATTTTTTTTTAGAAAGCTTCGTGACTGATGATACCAAAAATCTTAAGATGTCTGACAAGGTTTTTTGTTTCTTATTATAGTAAGTGCTGATTCAGCAACACTAACTTTCAAGATCTAGCGTAACTTCGGTGAATATCTACACCTGCTACGCATTCGATCGTTACAGTCTGCAATATATTCGTTGATCAGTTAGTCGTCTTTTAGTTTTTTATTCAACTTTCACCCTGATACTGCTTTTTACTAGACTAATTCAATAACAATCGTCATATTTGGAACATTTGTCAACTTTTTTAATTCAGTAACAAAATATTACGTATTTTACTGTCATAGATGTCCGGTAGGTTAAGTTTTGATCTTTGGATTTAATTAAATTGTCACTTTTAGGACAGCTTAGACTCTTTCTTATAGCGATATTCTGAACCTGTTGTAATGATTTTGAACACTTCTTTAAAAGGAGTCAGGCGTACAGTAGCAAATGTACTCAACACTCCTGATGTATGCAAAACCTGAAAGATGCTTTCGGGAGGTCAACGTCCCCGTGGGCCGATCCCAGATCACGCCTTCCTCTGGATCATAGCCTGATAAACCAGACTGTTACTGCTGTCAACGCAGAGTCCAGTGTACGAACCACAGCCCGGCTGGTCAGGAAATGATTCGAGGAACTTGTCATGTTCTCTCTTGAAGACAGACTGAGGTTGTTGGTAAATTCTCCTTTTGCACTAAGGGGAAGAGTTGAAGTCTGACCTCAGACACTCGGTTCTTAATGTACTCGTCGCGCCTCTGCTTTGTATTGGAGGTACTTTGCACAATCTGCGAAGTCACTTGTTTACATATGGAGTGATTTCAGCGTGCAGGTTTGGGATCAGTCCTAACAGGATTTTCCAGATGCAAATTGTGATGCACCTCTCTACATTCAAGCTCTCCCATTAGTTAAATATTCGGTTGATTGGATAAGAGCACTGGAGTTCTTTATTTTCTTGCTCAGCGATCCTGCCTACCTTGATGGGGGTCGTTAATACTATACAGCAATATTCTGGCCTGCCTAGAACAAGTGACTGAAATATTTTCTCTCTCTCTGTATTATGGTCATTTAACGTCCATTCTTATACATACTCTGAACACTTAGTGAATTATTAACTGTTGCAAATGTGGCTATTAAATCGTGCATTATACAAAACGGTTAAGTGTGTGTGGGTGTCAGGTCAGGTTTAATAATGCAGCTAACCTTCAACGCTCATGCAAGGTCATTAGACACTTGGGTGAACGTAGCCTGGATTATCCGTGATACGTGTGGTGACACTTTACTTTTATGCAAAGTGTGTGTGTGTGTGTGCAACATTTTTATTATGACTGTATGAAAGTGTGCCGTGCAATTGATGTTGACTCGTAACTTGTGCAGCTCTCACGAGAAGATGATGTGACAGCACATTTCTTTGTCGACTTATTTGTGTGTCGTTAGCAAAGTTGCATATATATTGCATTTTTATTTTTCAAAGTCAGTGTAGGTTGTGAGCAACTTTAGTGTAGGTTGTGAGCAACATTTGGTATGGAATGCCACTTGACTGTTCCCCGCCCTCAGTTCTCGCGATACATGTCAACACTGTTACCTGGATCTGTGAACATTTCTTATATCGTGCCCTGCCACTAACACACTTATATCGTGCCCTGCCACTAACACTTATATCGTGCCCTGCCACTAACACTTATATCGTGCCCTGCCACTAACACTCTTATATCGTGCCCTGCCACTAACACTCTTATATCGTGCCCTGCCACTTACACTCTTATATCGTGCCCTGCCACTTACACTCTTATATCGTGCCCTGCCACTAACACTCTTATATCGTGCCCTGCCACTAACACTCTTATATCGTGCCCTGCCACTAACACTCTTATATCGTGCCCTGCCATTAACACTCTTATATCGTGCCCTGCCACTAACACTCTTATATCGTGCCCTGCCACTAACACTCTTATATCGTGCCCTGCCACTAACACTCTTATATCGTGCCCTGCCACTAACACACTTATATCGTGCCCTGCCACTAACACTCTTATATCGTGCCCTGCCACTAACACTCTTATATCGTGCCCTGCCACTAACACTCTTATATCGTGCCCTGCCACTAACACTCTTATATCGTGCCCTGCCACTAACACTCTTATATCGTGCCCTGCCACTAACACTCTTATATCGTGCCCTGCCACTAACACTCTATATCGTGCCCTGCCCTAACGTCCACTAACACTCTTATATCGTGCCCTGCCACTAACACTCTTATATCGTGCCCTGCCACTAACACTCTTATATCGTGCCCTGCCACTAACACTCTTATATCGTGCCCTGCCACTAACACTCTTATATCGTGCCTGCCACTAACACTCTTATATCGTGCCCTGCCACTAACACTCTTATATCGTGCCCTGCCACTAACACTCTTATATCGTGCCCTGCCACTAACACTCTTATATCGTGCCCTGCCACTAACACTCTTATATCGTGCCTGCCACTAACACTCTTATATCGTGCCCTGCCACTAACACTCTTATATCGTGCCCTGCCACTAACACTCTTATATCGTGCCCTGCCACTAACACTTATATCGTGCCCTGCCACTAACACTCTTATATCGTGCCCTGCCACTAACACTTATATCGTGCCCTGCCACTAACACTTTATATCGTGCCCTGCCACTAACACACTTATATCGTGCCCTGCCACTAACACCTATATCGTGCCCTGCCACTAACACTTATATCGTGCCCTGCCACTAACACTTATATCGTGCCCTGCCACTAACACACTTATATCGTGCCCTGCCACTAACACCTTATATCGTGCCCTGCCACTAACACTCTATATCGTGCCCTGCCACTAACACTTATATCGTGCCCTGCCACTAACACTTATATCGTGCCCTGCCACTAACACTCTTATATCGTGCCCCTGCCACCTAACACTTATATCGTGCCCTGCCACTAACACTCTTATATCGTGCCTGCCACTAACACACTTATATCGTGCCTGCCACTAACACACTTATATCGTGCCCTGCCACTAACACTTATATCGTGCCCCCTGACTAACACACTTATATCGTGCCCCGCCACTAACACACTTATATCGTGCCCTGCCACTAACACTTATATCGTGCCCTGCCACTAACACTTATATCGTGCCCTGCCACTAACACTATATCGTGCCCTGCCACTAACACACTTATATCGTGCCTGCCACTAACACACTTATATCGTGCCCTGCCACTAACCACTATATCGTGCCCTGCCACTAACACACTTATATCGTGCCTGCCACTAACACTATATCGTGCCCTGCCACTAACACTTATATCGTGCCCTGCCACTAACACTTATATCGTGCCTGCCACTAACACTTATATCGTGCCCTGCCACTAACACTTATATCGTGCCCTGCCACTAACACTTATATCGTTGCCCTGCCACTAACACTTATATCGTGCCCTGCCACTAACATATATCGTGCCCTGCCACTAACACTTATATCGTGCCCTGCCACTAACACTTATATCGTGCCCTGCCATACCCTATTCGTGCCCGCCACTAACACTTATATCGTGCCCTGCCACTAACACTTTATATCGTGCCCTGCCACTAACACTTATATCGTGCCCTGCCACTAACACTTATATCGTGCCCTGCCACTAACGCTCTTATATCGTGCCCTGCCACTAACGCTCTTATATCGTGCCCTGCCACTAACGCTCTTATATCGTGCCCTGCCACTAACGCTCTTATATCGTGCCCTGCCACTAACGCTCTTATATCGTGCCCTGCCACTAACGCTCTTATATCGTGCCCTGCCACTAACGCTCTTATATCGTGCCCTGCCACTAACGCTCTTATATCGTGCCCTGCCACTAACGCTCTTATATCGTGCCCTGCCACTAACGCTCTTATATCGTGCCCTGCCACTAACGCTCTTATATCGTGCCCTGCCACTAACGCTCTTATATCGTGCCCTGCCACTAACGCTCTTATATCGTGCCCTGCCACTAACGCTCTTATATCGTGCCCTGCCACTAACACTCTTATATCGTGCCCTGCCACTAACACTCTTATATCGTGCCCTGCCACTAACACTCTTATATCGTGCCCTGCCACTAACACTCTTATATCGTGCCCTGCCACTAACACTCTTATATCGTGCCCTGCCACTAACACTCTTATATCGTGCCCTGCCACTAACACTTATATCGTGCCCTGCCACTAACACTTATATCGTGCCCTGCCACTAACACTTATATCGTGCCCTGCCACTAACACTTATATCGTGCCCTGCCACTAACACTTATATCGTGCCCTGCCACTAACACTCTTATATCGTGCCCTGCCACTAACACTCTTATATCGTGCCCTGCCACTAACACACTTATATCGTGCCCTGCCACTAACACACTTATATCGTGCCCTGCCACTAACACTCTTATATCGTGCCCTGCCACTAACACTCTTATATCGTGCCCTGCCACTAACACTCTTATATCGTGCCCTGCCACTAACACTCTTATATACGTGCCGCATCTTATATCGTGTCCACTAACACTCTTATATCGTGCCCTGCCACTAACACTCTTATATCGTGCCCTGCACTAACACTCCTTATATCGTGCCCTGCCACTAACACTCTTATATCGTGCCCTGCCACTAACACTCTTATATCGTGCCCTGCCACTAACACTCTTATATCGTGCCCTGCCACTAACACACTCGTGTTTGTAACTATCACAAACCTTACTCAAGTCCACATTAATAAAATGGAACACATTACCATGGCTTCCGCATCAAATACCTTAGTGAAAGTCAGTATTAACTTTAGGCAAGAAGGACCCCTCGTGGAACCGCGTCGACTATTAAAACCTATTCAAGGTGATTACGAATTGTATACACTATTATTGATTGTAATTTTTTTGTACATAGGTATGGTTGAGGGGAGTAATATGAATGTGATTTTTTTTTAAATAAGTACGTATAACATTAGCCAGTCTTGTACGTCTTCGGCACGAGACCCATTTGTAGTGATTACTGAACCAAACTAGTTCCTCGGTGCCGAGGAACTTGTTTGGTTTTATTTCCTTACTTGAGAACCTTGTCTCTTAATTGTGCCGTTGCTTAATTTTTTCATCTGGTTCTCTGTTAAAAATTAAGAGTTAATAAGATCTCTAGTTAAAAAGAACATTTAGCATTTGTCTATTTTTTTTAAAAATTTTTCTAGTTTTGACCTTTATCAAATGAAGAATTTTATTTTAGTGTCCCGATAAATGTGCCTCTTCTCGCCTTAGATATGCTTTATTCTCTTATCTTTTTTAATCAGATTTCTCCTGAGATCATTTTTTTTTTCACATTTTAAAAAATGTGGTAATAAGTATAGTTTTCATTACTGTTTGTTTGGTCTTTATTGAGATAATGTGTTGGTTACACCAGTCATCACTTACCAAGTGTTCTCTTATATTTCAGTATTCCATATAAATATAATAAATAATCTTAAAATTATTAAAAAGGTTTTCTTGTTTTGCAGAGGCAGGTCAAGCAGGCTATTATTACCTCTAGTTGGTTTAATCATAAATGACCGTAAAACAGTTGAGCAACCTGGGGACAAAGTAATAGTTAATTTGATTTATATTACTGAGGATCGGTATAGCGCACGTATGACCACCTAATATATTACAATAAGATATATTTTGCCTCCGTCATCTTTGAATAAAACATTTTGAATTATCTTTCAACACCATTGCACTCCCTTTCTTGTTTCGCGTGGAACTGTTTACACCTTTGTATTATTCAACAGGTGTCCTCGGATATATTCACAAATGTGAATTTGGATGTAAAAGATAAGATTTTTTCTTTTTATGAGAGTGTATAGTGTGGAGAGTAACGTGGGAGGGAGAGTCCTTGAGTCACAGGTGGCCCTACATGGTGTCAGTGGGCGAGAGGTTACGGTAGGAAGCCTCGGTACACAACATAAGTGTTCTACCATGGACACCCTTCAAGGGGGGGGGGGCACCCTGATGCTGGTGAAGAGCTTTTGATCAAAGAAATTGAAACCACTCTTCCCTTTGGATCAAACCTGATTGCCTCCTTTTCCCCAGGCGTTGCACGACCCTTATGGGTTTAGCGATTCCTAATAAAAATATATCTGCCATAGCAACTTAGTTAATCTTGAGTGACTAAGTCTAGGGTTATTTAAATAGCAACAGTTTATAAGCTGCTATTAATGACCCACTGACAGGGTCACCCAGTGACAAGATCCACGTCCAGAGATTATAGCTGATGCTTGTATAAAAAAAAATAATCACATGACGCAGCCTTGATTATTTGATGGCCAACTGTGTTAATTGTGCTAGCCCTTACCGCTCTAGTACATTGCTCTTGAGATAGGCTTTTAAAATATAATAAAAGTTGTGTGTGTGTTATAATCATGGGGGAGCGCTAAACCTGTAGGTCTACCGATACCTATGTAATTGCAATCTGCAATGAAATAAAACTTTACTTTATACAGCGCATGCATTGGGGAGGGGGGGAGATGGAAGGTATTTAGGCTCAATTCAGGGAACCGGAGCACAAATCCATTTCCTTACATAACGAGTCCCCCACCAGCTGTATGTGTATTTAACAAAAAAGACACAATACCGTGACTGGAACAATACACAAATAACCCTCATATAGGAGAGAGCAACTTACGATATATACTCCCTCCTTCTCTCCTGTCTGTTAGTGTGACTGTAAATGGTGATCAAGTCGGACCGAAACGTCGTCGTAAGCTCCTCTCTCCTCTGTGCGGGTTATTTGTATATTTATTTTTACAGTTCCTTGATAGTGAGAAATAATGAAAAGGCTTGGAATTTCACTTATTTTTTTACAGTGGTTGTTCTGTACTATATATATATATATATATATATATATATATATATATATATATATATATATATATATATATATATATATTATATATATATATATATATATATATATATATATATATATATATATATATATATATATATATGTGTGTGTGTGTACTAGCGGTTTATTCTGGATCCTGGATGGGTAATAGTGGAGCGTGGCGGTGGTTTCTAAGTGGCAGTGCTATCTGGCTCTGCAGCAAGTAGTGAATATGTGGCAGTTGTCCTTAATGAGTAAATTATCAGCAACATGAAACAAGTGTTGTTGTAGAGGATGAGCGGGGGGTAGCTTTCATTACGTGGGTCGTGTGTTGGGGGGTGCTCCAGATACGGCTGTCAGTCAGTGTAAGGAAACAACAACTGGTAAGATTGTCAGGTTTACATTTAGTTGTGCCTCCTGAGCGATTAGTCTATTGTGCACTCCATGCTCATTCTGTGAGCGGTAGAGCAAAAAAAAAAAAATGCAGATGTCACTATGGGTCTGCATTGAGCATAGGAATAAATATTAGTCGTCACATATTTTGCAATTACTTAGGAATGGTCTCAAAAAAATTATTACCGCAAAAAAAAGTTTGTTATAACTGGGTTGCAATCTCTCTTAAAAAGTTCAGGGTACACTTGTATCCTTTTTTTCCAGGAAGTCTTCTACTTAGGTCTGTCTGGAATATACCTGGAGAGGGTTCCGGGGGTCAACGCCCCCGCGGCCCGGTCTGTGACCAGGCCTCATGGTGGATCAGGGCCTGATCAACCAGGCTGTTACTGTTCGCCGCACGCAAACCTTCGTACGAACCACAACTCAGCTGGTCAGGTACTGACTTTAGGTGCCTGTCCAGTGCCTGCTTGAAGACAGCCAGGGGTCTATTGGTAATCCCCCTTATGTATGCTGGGAGGCAGTTGAACAGTCTTGGGCCCCTGATACTTATTGTGTTGTCTCTTATCGTGCTAGTGGCACCCCTGCTTTTCATTGGGGTGATGTTGCATTGTCTGCCGAGTCTTTTGCTTTCATAGGGAGTGATTTTCATGTGCAAGTTTGGTACTAATCTCTAGGATTTTCCAAGTGTATATGATCATGTATCTCCCGCCTGCGTTCTAGAGAGTACAGGTTTAGGAACTTCAAGCGTTCCCAGTAATTGAGGTGGTTTATCGCAGTTGCGTGTGCCGCAAATGACTGCGAACCAGATATTGTTACTACATTAAAACCAAAGTATGGTGAACTGTAGAGGTACACAGCTAGGCTTGTATACCTGTGACCGTGTTTTTTCTCTACCCTCTCGGCCTGGCCTGGGGGCCACGCTTTTTTTTTTTATTGATTTCTGTTCAGCCAAGCTTATGCTGGTAATAAATGCTTTACAAAAGCAAGAAACTGATAAATGACGCTTTGTTCAACATTTAGGTATCTTTATTCTGGAAAATTTTCGTCATGCAGTGGCTTCTTCAGTGCAATGAAGAGAAAGGTGGAAGATGTGGAGGAGTTTGAGGTAGTCAGTCCCTCAGCCTGGAGTCGATGTGCTCAGTCACACCTTGGGATCTTGATGCAGGGATTTCATGAAAACTTGTCTAACCTATAGCCACGACGTACTTCCATTAGTGATTTTGTCCACTCCGCCTACCACTGCACCTCGTGTGTCATCAGTATACAAGCACATCTCCGCGAATATACTGCACTTTTGTCAAGATTGATGAACTGAGCACATATATCCAGGCTGAGGGACTGATTACCTCAAACTCTTCCACATCTCCCACCTTTCTCTGCATTGGACTGAAGAAGCTACTGCGTGGCGAAACGTTTCCATAATAAAGATACCCAACTGTTGCACAAGTATCTCATCAAGCTTTTGTTGCTGGCGGCCCGCTGGCCCACATATCCATCACAGCCAGAACGATCTGGCACTTGGCTGAGGCAGTGATGCTGTTTCGTCTTGAAAACTTCAAAGTGTTCCACCATTTCTAATATGTGTTGTTGGTAACAATAGCCTTGGACCAGGAATGTCGAATTAGTGTTTTCTAATGCCCATGGCACCCGTGCTTTTCTCTGGGTCTGTTTTACACTTCGTCACATCTTTCGTTCCAGTGAATTTGAGACTAGGTCCTTGAGTATCTTCTATGTATATAAGGTATCCTCCCCCTCCTCCAGAAGACTATTGAGAGGTTCCTAGTAGTTTTCATGCTTTACTTTTTCTAAGCGATCAGTTATTTCTCTTTCTTTCAGTTTTGATCTATTCTGCAGTAGAGCTGTCTCCTCCACTGAATGGAACTGACCACAAGTAATTTGAATGTTTTCACCATGGCATTATTTCTGGTTTCGAAGGTTCATTTACACTCACTTTTCTGGACTAAGTAGCATTTACCTTATTCTCTAATTGATAGGTATTATAATGTCAGATGATCTAAGTTTGTTACATATTTTTTTAGTTCAGCGAGATGGTCTTCCTCTGTTTTGTATATAGCTGCTTTTCAATTCATTATTTCCGAATCTGAATAGTTTGAATTTGTTACCATTGAAATTATTTTTATATTGCCCATTGTAAGATTGATTAAAAAAAAATCCGTGTCTTCTACGGAGGCTACTTTCATGCTTATTTTAGTATCGTCTGCAAAGGATGAGACTGTGCTATTGGTTTTATCTATCTGAGGGTAACACAATAAAGGCACTGAACCCCATATGCTGGCGAAAAGTTTAAGCAATCAAGATACGTTAGTGTTGCACATGTCTTATTCATCGACCTTAGACCACCCTACTTTATTTCGGGGTGTTTTCTGGAAAAGAATCCTGGCCTGAATTTAAATATTTGAGTGACTATAAGGTCTATATCAAATTTGTCTTCCGTGACATAAACGCATATGGAGTAGCTAGGGGCGTGGCCCAAAAGTTAGCTCCGAATGGTTTAAAATTAAATCTAGTTAAGAGTGGACATATCTGTTGCGTGAATGCTAGTCATAAAGGTGTGGCTGAGAACGTGACGAGCTGCACCAGTGAAACCTGTGTGCTAGAGCAGCGGCAGCCAGCTGTTGCAAAACCTGTGCTCAGAGCAGCAGGTAGCACTTGCAAAACCTCTGTGCTCAGAGCAGCAGGTAGCACGTGCAAAACCTCTGTGCTCAGAGCAGCAGGTAGCACGTGCAAAACCTCTGTGCTCAGAGCAGCAGGTAGCACTTACAAAACCTGTGCTCAGAGCAGCAGGTAGCACTTGCAAAACCTGTGCTCAGAGCAGTAGGTAGCACTTGCAAAACCTGTGCTCAGAGCAGCATGTAGCACTTACAAAACCTGTGCTCAGAGCAGCAGGTAGCACTTACAAAACCTGTGCTCAGAGCAGCAGGTAGCACTTACAAAACCTGTGCTCAGAGCAGCAGGTAGCACTTCAAAACCTCTGTGCTCAGAGCAGCAGGTGGCAGCTCTGCACTAAACCTCTGTGCTCAGAGCAGCAGGTAGCACTTGCAAAACCTGTGCTCAGAGCAGCAGGTAGCACTTGCAAAACCTGTGCTCAGAGCAGCAGGTAGCACTTGCAAAACCTCTGTGCTCAGAGCAGCAGGTAGCACGTGCAAAACATCTGTGCTCAGAGCAGCAGGTAGCACTTGCAAAACCTCTGTGCTCAGAGCAGCAGGTAGCACTTGCAAAACCTCTGTGCTCACAGCAGCAGGTAGCACTGTGCAAAACCTCTGTGCTCAGGCAGCAGGTAGCACTTGCAAAACCTCTGTGCTCAGAGCAGCAGGTAGCACGTGCAAAACCTCTGTGCTCAGAGCAGCAGGTAGCACTTGCAAAACCTCTGTGCTCAGAGCAGCAGGTAGCACTTGCAAAACCTCTGTGCTCAGAGCAGCAGGTAGCACTTGCAAAACCTCTGTGCTCACAGCAGCAGGTAGCACTTGCAAACCTCGTGCTCAGAGCAGCAGGTGCACTTGCAAAACCTCTGTGCTCAGAGCAGCAGGTAGCACTTGCAAAACCTCTGTGCTCAGAGCAGCAGGTAGCACTTGCAAAACCTCTGTGCTCAGAGCAGCAGGTAGCACTTGCAAAACCTCTGTGCTCAGAGCAGCAGGTAGCACTTGCAAAACCTCTGTGCTCAGAGCAGCAGGTAGCACTGCAAAACCTCTGTGCTCAGAGCAGCAGGTAGCACTTGCAAAACCTCTGTGCTCACAGCAGCAGGTAGCACTTTCAAAACCTCTGTGCTCAGGCAGCAGGTAGCACTTGCAAAACCTCTGTGCTCAGAGCAGCAGGTAGCACTTGCAAAACCTCTGTGCTCAGCAGCAGGTAGCACTTGCAAAACCTCTGTGCTCAGGCAGCAGGTAGCACTTGCAAAACCTCTGTGCTCAGAGCAGCAGGTAGCACTTGAAAACCTCTGTGCTCAGCAGCAGGTAGCATTAAACCTTGCAAAGCATCTCTGTGCTCAGAGCAGCAGGTAGCACTTGCAAAACCTCTGTGCTCACAGCAGCAGGTAGCACTTGCAAAACCTCTGTTCAGCAGCCAACACTTGCAAAATCTTTATTTAGAGCCAGCTAGTGCTTGCAAAACTGTGCTTGTAAATACATTGTAGTGACTTTTTTTTTGTCATGTTTCTCTATGGAGTCGATACAGGTATCAGAATATCCTTGAAGATTTAGTGGCCTTCCTACCACCCTAGGTAGAAGTAAGAGTTGATGCCTCGTGTTTTAGTCCACAGTGTCGGTTATTGGCTTAGTGAAGTGACTGCTACAGAACAGATTGACGTCAATCATATCTTCCTACGTATTGAATATTAACCTTCTTGTTAAAGTTGTAGTCAAACTCTGGAGACTTGTTTCAAAGTAAGTACCAGCTGGAGAACCTCAAGGCGGCGTATTATCCTTGCATGTTTTAATTTGTTTAATCACTCTGGGTGACGCTAACGGTGAACTTGTTTGGATCAACATCTGAACTGAGATAGAAACTCCTTAATCTGAAAGCCTTGTAGGCTCTCATAAAAATAAAGGAGCTATGCTGTGTAGGTTCTACTCACACCTAACCATTCTCTGTGCATGTCTAACTTATTTTTAGTTACGTAAAGTGTTCACCTCAATGACATTTTGTTCCACTCATCCACAACCCTTCTCTCTCATCACGAAAAGTTCAAATAGGTTTGTTAACCTCTGGTACTTGTTAAGCGATTGTTAGCGCCGTATGTTAGTGGTGATTTTACGACCGGGGTTACTATAGGTGAGAGTTTTTCTCTTGAAATGCAGTATAGCAAGGTCAGAGGTTAAATTTAATTGAGGGTGAACGTACTTAGGCTACCTCGGGATGACGCTGAGGTGTATACCAGCAACAGGTGTAATAATTGCTGGGAGGGAGATGAAGTTAGGGTGATAACGGGAGTTCGTAGTGTGGGAACAGCATCCTCGTTATTCTCGTTACTGCGCCACTGCCGTCACCAATGAAATAATAGTAATTTATTTTCCAATAAGAATGACTCATTTGATACGAAGGTTTCTTACATGGAAAACCAACCTGTAAAGAGCAAATAGTAATCTTTGGGCACCTCTACATCCTCAGTTTAAAAGTATGACCTCTTGTTAAACTTTAGAATGAACCAGGAGTGGTGGATCAACCAGGCTTTCATGGATATACGGGCCGCCAGCAGCAACGGCCTGGTTGACTAGGGAAGCACCAGACAAGCCTGGCCCAGTTCTGGGTTGCGGGAGTAAAATAACTCGAAACCAATCACCAAATATATCTATTATCTCGTATACCTTTGTATATCTGGTTATATAGTGTATCATGCTTTGCTATTTAAGCCAAAATCGTAAGTTTTACCTATTCGGCATGACTATATATATATATATATATATATATATATTATATATATATATATATATATAATATATATATATATATATATATATATATATATATATTATATATATATATATAAAA